>LUCG01091578.1:0-11984 GCA_001633085.1 Carthamus tinctorius | reverse complement strand
GTGTGTGCGTGCGTGCGAGCGGGCGGGCGGGCGTGGGTGCGCGTGTGTGTGTGTAGGGTTGGGTTCCGGTGAGAAGTGGTTATCAACCGTTGGATGAGAAATGGATGAACATAAGAATGAGATGCACCGGATCAATTTCCTTTTAAGCCGCAATTCATGGGAGGGTATTTGATCAAAAGTGATCAACAGTTTAAAAATACTTCTCACACTTCTCACCAAAAATAACACTTCTCACATGATCCCATGCTTTATGCTTATATATGTATGTATGTGTGTATATAGGCATAATCATTTGTAAACCAACAAAAGGATACAAACCATCTAAACCAATCTACACCATTGAAAATGTAACCGCCTCCATCTCAACCGTAGATTATCCACCATTTTAAGGTGTATTTTCATTTTTATTTTTTTTTAAATGTAACCGCCTCCATCTCAACCGTTGATTGTTTAATCGTATGGTGTAGATTGGTTTACATGGTTTATACCCTTTTAAAGGTCTACAAATGAAATGGACTATATATGTGTGTGTGTGTGTGATCGAATTAGTTAACTAATGCCGAAAGCGAAAGTAAAGTTTGTTCTTGTTACCTATCGTTGACTCCCGCAAGCATCACATACTCAAAAAGCACTTTGTATTTATGTTTCAATCGAAGCTCTTCACGAAGGGTCTCGAGAAGCAAACTCAAATTGTACTTACGATTGATGGGCATGATCCAGTTCCTAACCTACGACATAATTTCAGACGATAAAAACAAGAAACGAGAAAAACAAATCGAAAAACGTTGCCATTGAAGGGATCAAGAAGATTACTTCATCGGTTGTAGCATTCAGGCTAACGGCTAAAGCACATTTAGACTCACGAAGAAAGCGTTTCATCTGGGGTACGAGCCCACTGGTTGAAATGGTAACCTTATTCGGGCTGAAATGAAGCCCTTGCTCATCTGTCATTATATCTGCAGCTTTTATAACATTTTCGATGTTTTGAAGTGGTTCTCCCATCCCCTACAAGTAGACACGATCTTTATTAATTGTTTTTGCTGCTTTGACTTCGATTGTCAAGCAAAGGACTTTCAATTTTAAAATTTATATTTTATACTTGCAACATAAATATATAGTGGGAGGTTCATTTAAGAATCTTAAGTATTTTAGGAACCCATTAAACCACCCTTTTTGAGAGTAATCAAAATGATGAATGGCGTGATAAAATATTCATGATGACAGAAATTCATCATGAATACACATAAAAGGGTGGTTCCTTGGTCTTCTTAAAGATATTTAAGGTTCCTAAATGAACTCCCCACAACACACACACACACAAACACACAGATTGATTATTGTCAATAGGTATTGTAAATGAAAAGAAGAACCATTGTCAAAATTATAGAAAAATATATGATACTTATAACTTTGAGTTTTAACATTTAAAGTCAATGGGGACAATTCGGTATGGTCAAATGATTCTTTTTTTTTCTTTTTCTTTTTATCATTGTTATTTGCAAACAGTATTATAAAATCCATGCATTAAAAGCATACATACCATGAAAACGACATTTCTGATGGCACCAACTTCACTCGTAAACAGGCGCCGTGCGAAGACCGCCTGTTCTACTATCTCTGCCACAGTTAGATTTCTCTTCAAACCCATCCTAAAAAACAGATTGATTTCTCAAAATCTTATACAAAACTTGCAAATCCGAGAGCTTCGATGTTTAATGGTCACCGATAGAAATAAAGAAATTATATTTAGCAAATATCATTAAAAGAAAAACTTGCCTGCCGGTAAAGCAGAATTGGCAGTTCATTGCACATCCCACTTGACTAGAAACACACACCGTATTCCGCCCCCTATCGCCATTAGGTATAATGACCGTCTCTATTACCAATCCATCATCTAACGTAAACAAAATCTGCAGCCTCCTGAGATTTTATAATTAATGAGAAGATCCTCAAGAAGCATTGTCGATATTCCTTTATGCCATTTTACAATTTTGCATTTTGAGGGTCCCGATTATATCTTGTGTGGAGAATGTGATGTGATTTTGGTACACGGGACACGACGGAATAAAAACTTGTTGTCCCATGTTTGGCACAGCATTAGACTGAGACACGACGGGATAAAGTTGGAAAAAAAATATGGGACATGATTGGTAAATTACTAAACTATCCCTGTCAAATTAAAACCCTAAAACCTTGCACAATTTTTTCACCCGCTTACCCGCCTATCTAATGCTTTCTAGTCCAGTCTCGTTCACATACCAAACACACCCAAGAAATAAAGATGGGACCCACAAAATAAAGAATTGAAGAAAATGATTTAAATAATGAATGACATCTTAACTTCATGGAGAAACTAAACGAGTTGTATTATATCAAACAAGTTCAGAGATAGCAAAGAAACATCATGTGTAACCTTCCGAGTGCCATCGGAGGCTGTAACAATATCTTTCACTTGTATTGCCTTCAATTTAGCACATTTACTCAACATCATCGAAAGATCTTTGTTTAAACCTACAATAACAGTATTCAAATTAACAACTTCAGCAGTTAAGCAGGTAAGTTCTAAAACTTAAGCTGAAACACAAGGATTAGGTTAAATGTAGGATTTTAACCTTCCAATTCATCGAAGGAATGTGCCCAAATGCTGTTCGAATTGTTCCCATAAAGCAGCTTCCATAACATCAAAGCTTGAGCAGGTCTATAACCTTTTGAAATCACCCAATTCTGTTCAAAATATTCAAGTATTTAGAAATTAAAACAAGATTAAGCGGTACATATATACGATCAAAGCATCAAATTAACAAATTCAATTGCAAAAACACCTAGGCTGTATGCCAATCAAGATTTTTGCAGACACAATTCTGGATAACCTAAATTTCTGCCGCCACTCATTCTCGCATCCTATTGATTCACTTATTGATGCCCAAATGTGGTACTTTGATTCAAAAACCCTAAATTATAAATCACAACAAACGAATATTTACAGAAAAGAGATATGAGAGGGACAAAGATGTACATACTTCGAGTTCATTGTATCTCATTCCTTTCAGAAGAAGTTTTTGGGAATCTTTTGGATTAGTTCCACCATCTTCAGCTCCTATTACAACTAAAATCAATACAACTTCTTTTGCAATTTGTGTAAACATATATATACATAAAACGTTAAAATTTCACCTGAAGAAGAGGAAATTCTGTTAACATATACTTAAAATCAATACAATTACTTTTGCAAATTGTGCAAATACATACATCAAAAAGTTAAGCTTTCACCTGAAGAAGCAGAAACTGTGTAAACATATACATAACATCAATACACAATTTCTTCTGCAATTTGTGTAAATACATACACAAAATCAATACAATTCTTCTGCAGTTTGTGTAAACATATATATACATAACACGTTAAAATTTCACCAAAAAGAAGAGGAAATTGTGTAAATATATACATTAAAATCAATCCAATTGCTTTTGCAATTTGTGTAAATAGATACATAAAACGTCAATACTTCACCTGAAGAAGAGGAACACTGGTGGTCTAGGGTTTGCAAAATCGGAGATCGAGAGCACTTCGTTGAAACTGAATTGCGATGGTGAAATAGATGAGAAAGAAGCGGCGGCGTTGGTTTGGCAGTAGGCCGCAGAGTGAATAGCGGTGAGATAGAGGCGGCGGTGGTTCGCCGGAAGACGGAGGAGGAGGAGGAGGCGGTGGTCGCCATTTTTAGTCGCCTAATCCAGATACAGTAGCTCAACTCCATGCTTGTGGCAGAATTCGAATCCATCCATAATAGATAGTAGGTTTTTGAAGAAATTTCTAGGTCCGCCATTGTTGAAGAAATTATAGAGATTTGAGATCGAAGAAGGAAGGACATGAAAGCGTTTGTAGTCCAACGGTTAGGATAATTGCCTTCCAAGCAATAGACCCGGGTTCGACTCCCGGCAAACGCACTTTTACCTTTTTACCCCTATCTTTTCATTTGTCATTTTAACAAATAACCAGTATTCGACTAGAGCTGTTCATGGATGGTCCGACCTCGTAGTAAAACCCTATCTTTTCATTTGTCATTTTAAAAAATAACCAGTATTCGACTAGAGCTGTTCATGGATGGTCCGACCTCGTAGTAAAAACCAGGACTGGACAACCATTTTAAAATTTATGGACGGAGCAGAAAGGACCGTTCAAGTTAGTTTGCGTTGTTCATGGATGGTCCGACCTGTTTGTTAGAAGAAAACAGGATTGGACAACCATTTTAAAATTTATTTTGTTTTCCGTAGCCTGATCTTCAACTTCAGTTGTTCATGGACGATTCGACCTGTATTCAACTAGAGCAGTTCATGGATGGTCCAACCTCTTAGTAAGACCATCCTTAATGGGGAACGGTATGAGGGTGGTACCGGTGGCAACACCACCGAGGATGAATGGTACCAAGCAACAAGCAAGAAAAATGGCACTTCCATGCCGGTTGCCTACCCCACCCTCTCTCTCCTTTCTCTTCTTTCTCTCCCTTCTTTTCTTTTATTTTTCTTTTTTTAAATAATTATTTAGATTGGTATGAGAGTCAAGACCACTGTGGATGAATTGGTAAGGTGTTGGTAAGATAGTGGAAAACTGATGTGACGCTGCGATGACAGCTGGTACCATTGGCACCGAGCATGACCACTGAGGATGGTCTAAAAACCAGGATTGGACAACCATTTTAAAATTTATGGACAGATCAGAAAGGACCGTTCAAGTTAGTTTGAGTTGTTCATGGATGGTCCGACCTGTTTGTTAGTAGAAAACAAGATTGGGACAACCATTTTAAAATTTATTTTGTTTTCCGTAGCCTGATTTTCAACTACAGTTGTTCATGGACGGTCCGACCTGTTATGAAGGTAGGCTTGGACTTCTTCTATTTGAGTACCTTCCAAATAGATTTAAAACATTATATGGTTAAACTTTTGTGTGGTGTCTTTCCCTTACATTATGTACATTAGTATATTTAACATTTTTTTAGTTGCAAGAACATTTATGTATTTTGAATAATATTACATAACTTATCAATTTATATAAGTTTTTTTTTAAATTAATTTTTTAGGCCTGTTGGGCAAGTTCTTAGGCCTGTAAAAACAGGCTTAGTTTTGCTATATTAGGCCCGTTGGACAAGAAAAATATGTTAGACTTAAGTTGTGTCCGATCCAAACCCACAAATAATCACCTTTATGTTCAACATACAAAAAACCTTGTTTGGAGAATTTCTTTTATTTTAGACAATATCTTATTGAACTACATATTAAAATCTTATATCGGGAAATTTAAAAATGCACAAATATGTCATACATGTTTTTTATAATTACTATTATTAATATTTAGTATTTGAACACTTAACAAGACTCGAAAACTTCAAAAAGAACTTAAAAATCCTGTAGAAATATTGAAAAACTTGATATATAATTTTAAAAAACTTGATATTAAAATTTTGGCCCATGTATAAACCGGTCACGGTTCGGGCACTGAAGTTTCGTAAAATTCGTAACCCGTCCTAGGCTGGCGGCCCATAACTGGTCCCAAGCCGGGCCCATTTTGGCCATCTCTAATTTGCATGCACCTCAACTAATTTGATAATATCTTGTAAACGACAGTAAAAATATCCTAAATGACTGTGAGAAAGCCTCGAACTAGCAACCAATAAGAATAAACTATGTAGCCACTGAGTTATCAGGGGCTCATGTCGGTGGTGTTTGTTTACCTCTTAACAGTTCCATTAAGAGGTGAATCCTGTTTGGCAAAAAAATGAACTGCCTCTTAATGGTTCCAAAACCCTCTGAATGATTAAGTATCCTAGATGTCTCTTAACCATTAAGAGCCCTGATTTCATATTCAACAATTACCAAACCAACATATTTCATTTTGCACCATATCATAAAAGCCTCTTAATCATTCTAACCACTTAATCATCCAGCACTAACCCATTCAGCAACTACCAAACAGCCTTAGAGTCACAAAAAAATAGAATAAACATGTGGGTTTGGGAGAATGAATGAACATAAATAACCAAAGAAGACATTTAAATTAGCAAATAACCACTTTATGCAAACTAAACCCATGTTTCTGATGGTATCAAACAGCATTTGACACAATCAATCTACTACACAAACATATTCAAGAACTCTTTACCTTAATCCTCAATTTCCTTGCAATCTCTCTTGCTTTTGGATTCACTGCTCTCTTTCTAGAATCACATTGTTCATCTTCCACCCACTTAACAACCTTCATCACAAGTGATTCATCATCATTTCTTGAATTTTTCATACCCTTTTCCAACACCTTCTCCAAGAACTCCATGAACCAGTTTCCAGCCTCTGTCTCAATCTGCTTCCCTAGCTTAATCATATCATTCAGCCCGCCACAAGACGACAACGGCTGGTTCTTATTTTCACATGTTCCCATTTTACCCTTTTGGCGGTTAACGCTTGATCTCAAGTGTTTCCTCAAGATCATTGACTTCTGATCGTCGACTTCTTTGTTAGATGTTTCGGTTGCTGATTTGATTAACACCATGTCAGATATGGCTTGAGTGATTTGATTATGGAACTCGAGAAACTGATCGAAACAGTCTGCTGGAGCCTCGGGGTTAACCGACTTGCTCAAAGTAGATAAAGTTCTGTAAATCAAATACAAAGTTGATGTTAGTACAAGATGAAAGTGGTGTCTGTTTGTTTTTTCATTAGAGCTTGTTTGGAAAAAGTTGTCTGAATGAATTAAGCTAAATTATTGTTTGTTTGTTATGTTCAATGAACTGTATGAATCAACATAGCTAGAGGACTAAATAAGCCAATTTAACTTATAGCTTAACCATTAAGCCATAAAGAAAACACTTATATGGCTGCGTTATTAAATCCTGTTTGGAAAAAGTTGTCTGAATGTATTAAGCTAAATTACTGTTTGTTTGTTATGCTGAATAAACAGAATGAATCAACATAGCTAGAGAACTAAATAAGCCAATTCAACTTATAGCTTAATCATTAAGCCATAAAGAAATACTCTTATATGGTGCGTGATTTAATCCTGTTGGAAAAAGTTGTCTGGATAAATTAAGCTAAATTATCGTTTATTTGTTATGTTGAATAAACTGTATGAATCAACACGGCTAGAGGATTTAGCCTATCAACCAATTTAGCATATAGCTTAATCTTTAAGGCGTATAGGAACTATCTTATATGGCTGGGTGAATAAGCCCTCTACACCGTTAAGCCACAAACAAACAGCCTCTTTAGAAGATGATTAGAGCTAATGCTGCAAATATAAGGGTCTGGGGTTTGTGACAAGTGGATGCTAGTTTTTTGTGATTCTAAAAAACTAATAATGTGGTGTGTTTATATAATTGTTAAACAAGTCTAAAAAACTAAACAAGTATTTAGGGCATGTTCTTTAGCAGCTTAATGAGCTTAATAAGACTCACAACTTATTCGCTCAATTATACATGCCTGTTTGGTAATGGCTTAGGCCATGCGTAGCAAGTGAGTAGGTTGGGCAGGTTCATCCCGGAGGGCTGCTGGGGTTGGGCGGGCTCCGGTACGCCTGCCGGCGGGCTGGCGGGCTGCGGCTTGGGGCGGTGTCTCCACACCGCCTACCCGCTCTCTCCCTCTCTCACATTCTATTTTTTTTCTTTTTTTTATTGTATTGGGTATTTGGTTTTAGCATACAAGATAGCATAATTGTTGGAGCAAAGTGTGTTCGGTGGTAGTCGTTGAGAGGTTCGGTGCCGCCATGCCTTCCAAAAAAAAAAATTGCAAAAAACCCTTGTATCTCCATTTTAGCATAGTTGTTGGAGATGCTCTAGATGATACTGAAAGTTGCTCTAAATGATACTGAAAGTGGCTAATTCAGTAAGCTTTTAGGGGGGAGCCTTATGCTGAAAGTCACCTTTTGTTTCCTTCTAAACTTGTCCCTCCTAATTAATAAACAAGCTCCTTCTATCCTTGACAAAGAACCCCAAACAAGAACCTTCTCAATCCATACAGACAAATTAATCTACACATACAACATTATCCATACAAGGATATATTTGGTAGACGTAAATAAAAGTATATAGAGTTGGATCAGTGAGTCATACCTCAGAGAACAAACAAGAGCTTCGGTGGCCGAGACATTTCTAAGCGCTTGAAGCGCAATCTTCTGTGCTCTTTCTCGTTGTTGGATGGCTTCCTATTTTACCACTTCTCATAAAAATTAGAAACAATTCAANAAGCCCGACTGCTAAAGCATGCAACCCGGGGTCGAAGCCCCCGTACCTCCAGAATGCGTCCCCCAGGGCTCGAACTCGGGTTCACCACTATGTAGTGCCCAAGCCTTTACCACTAGGCTAACACTCCTTTGGTAACAATTCAATAATCTTTACGATGGTGAAACGAAAAAGTGAAAATCTTGAGGACTTGGAATTTACCTTTCCAAGTAAACTAAGCTTTCGCGGCAAATTAAATGATAAGATGGTCTCAGAAGATGAATGAGCATAAGGAGACTCCAGTTGTGAACCCATATTTGTGATCGAGCATTCCTTCAGTTCTGCGTCATCAATGGGAGATGGTGCTACTCTTCGGGATGGTGTGGCACTTTTCTTTTCCTATAATTATCGGAGAAGAGAAGTAAAGGATTGAACTTTTGCATAAGAGATCAAATAAATCACCGGTTTTGGTTTTGGTTTTCAATGAATGTTCATAATTTCATAAACTAGATTTATAAGGAGATCACAAGCTGAGTTTCAACATATTGGTGGATAATATGAGGGAATCAACTTCTGTTATGAAAAGTTTTAAGGAGTGTCTTTGTTAGGATCAAATAATCATATAGACCAACAATTGTAGGAGATCAATTTCAATTATTAAACAAAATTCAGTTTCATTTTGGGAAAAGTTAAAAAAGACACCCAATAAGCTTTCCTATTCTGACATATTAAGGGTGCATTTGATTGTGGAAAATTTTCCAGTTTCCCAAGAAAATTTTCTAATAAAATGAAAATTTAGAAAACGTGTTTGCTTCATTCAGTTTTCAAAAGTTATCCAAGAAAATGAAATTTTCCACAACCAAACGCACCCTAAATCATTTTTACCATTTCCCAACCTTACGATATTTAAACCCCTTGCCACCCGTATTGCCTCATCATCATGCGATATACGCCTCTAACTCCGCTGGTGGCCCCTGATCTCCCTCTGATTATTTTCTTGTTTTTCGGTTATCCATCTTTTTTGATATGTCTACTAGTGTGCTGCTAAATTGTTATTGGTAGAAATGGCATAGGCTTTGAGAACAGTAAAACTTTCTTTACTTTAAAACCTTCCTAGCTGATTACTAAATTCTTTTTTTATTTTTTTGGTTAAAAAAATGTAGGTAAACAATTTTCAAAAATTCAATGGTGTATTTAATCAAGAAAAAAGCTCAATGACTTAATCATTCAGAAAGATAAAGCTTAATGGCTTTTTCATTCAACCAAAAGGTTCTTTGAACTTTTCCCTTATTCATGTAATCATGTCAAGATTTACACTACAAGCATGCAATTGAAAGAAAAAACATTTAGCAAGGAGGGAAGGATGTACCTACAGATAAGTTAAATGGACTTCTTAATGTCTTTGCCACTTTGTCACATAAGCTACTCTTGCTCCTTGAAGTAACACACTTTTTCTTTATATCTTTAACAGTTTCACTCGATTCAGCCACCGATGATCTCCCATTTGAGCTCCTCTTTTCAGCCGATCTAACGCTTTTCACCGGTGTACTTTGATCAAACTTCAAAAGGCATGGCTTAATAGCCATAGGTGAACCACTAACCCCATTTTCTCCTTTTTGGCATGCACCCCACGAACCTCTTCTACGTGCACCAAATATTGGGGTCCGTTTCAGATTCATCGAGGGCTTAATTTTCTCAGAAGTACACCGATCAACAACCTCCAAAGGCAATGGCTTTAATCCCATTTGCCCTGTATCCCATGAACCCCGTTTGGGATTCGATTTCGGAATCAGATTCGAACCACGATCAAGAATCGTAATCCCCTTTCGATCACTGTTTTCCGTTTTTCCAATCGACCCGATTACTGGTTCAGGCATTTCATCAAACGAGTGGTGGCCATTAAGCGGTTTCACACCATTGGCTATTGGAACCGCGGAACCAAACTCCAACTTCGAACTCGGATTCGAACCACGATCAAGAACCATAAACCCCTTTTGATCACTCTTCTCCCGTTCCCGTTTGCCGATCGACCCGATTATTGGTTCGGGGATTTCAACAAACGGGCGGCGGCCATTAAGCGGTTTGACTCCTTTGGCTATTGGAACAGGGGAACCAAGCTCAAGTTTTTTGACATGAATGAATTGACCAAGGTGGAGCTTATTGGTGAGAACAAGATCATCTTGTTCGAAGGGTAAAGTGACGTAAATCGAGTGAGATGAGTCCGAAACTTTTATGTAAAATCCATGTTTTGGCCATAAATCTTTCTCATCAAGATCAGCTGGCACAATATCTATAACTTGTAAAAGTGAGCTCCTATGTTCACTTGTGGGATCCACACCTGAATTCATCCCATCAAGTAATTTCAATAGCACCCCTGGTGTCAATGTTGCCATTTCACAAAACCCTAAATTGATACAATGAAGAAAAAAACAGAAAATTGGGATTTTGGGGTGGAATGATTAATGAACACAATCAAATGTCGATTTCTGTAATAATATAATCAAATTTCATCAAAATCATGTGATAAAACCGGATTTTAACGAGAAAAATCGATGAATTCGAACAATTCGAACAATTTTCACCCCCAATTTTCAAATTTTGCAAATTGAAACCAGAGAACTGAATAGAATCTTCATCAAAGAACACATAACATGAAACCAGTCCAAATCATCGATAATACGACCAAATTTCACCAAAATCATGTGGAAAACCCGGAATTTAACGAGAAAATCGACAAATTAGAAGAATTTCCCCCCAATTTCGCAAATTGAAAACAGAGAACTGAATAGGATCTTAACCAAAGAGGACACAAAACAAAATCAGTTCATATCATCGATAATACGATCAAATTTCACCAAAATCATGAAGGAATCCGGATTATAACGAGAAAATCGACAAATTAGAAGAATTTTCCCCCGAATTTCGCAAATTGAAAACAGAGAACTGAATAGAATCTTAATCAAAGAGGACACGATACAAAATCAGTTCATATCATCGACAATACGATCAAATTTCACCAAAATCATGAAGGAATCCGGATTATAACGAGAAAATCGACAAATTAGAAGAATTTTCCCCCCAATTTCACAAATTGAAAACAGAGAGAACTGAATATGATCTTAATCAAAGAGGACACAATACAAAATCAGTTCATATCATCGATAATACGATCAAATTTCACCAAAATCATGAAGGAATCCGGATTATAACGAGAAAATCGACAAACTATAAGAATTTTCCCCCCAATTTCGCAAATTGAAAACAGAGAACTGAATAGGATCTTAATCAAAGAGGACACAATACAAAATCAGTTCATATCATCGATAATACGATCAAATTTCACCAAAATCATGAAGGAATCCGGATTATAACGAGAAAATCGACAAACTATAAGAATTTTCCCCCCAATTTCGCAAATTGAAAACAGAGAACTGAATAGGATCTTAATCAAAGAGGACACAATACAAAATCAGTTCATATCATCGATAACATGATCAAATTTCACCAAAATCATGTGGAAACCCCGGATTATAACGAGAAAATCGACGAATTGGAAGAATTTTCCCCCAATTTTCAAATTTTACAAAATTGAAAGCAGAGAACTGGATAGAATCTTGATCAAAGGGAAGATAACTGTTGGATTGAACAGCGATTAGGGTTTATGATGATCCGATTAGAAGGATTTGTGAGAATTTTAGGGTTGAATTTGATCGAATTTGGGTTTGAAATGGGAGCGGGGGGATCATATATATCTTCTTCTTTGGTGTAGTGCCACGATAATAC
>LUCG01091527.1:0-21781 GCA_001633085.1 Carthamus tinctorius | reverse complement strand
GGCTATCTTGCAGAGTGTGGCGCCTCTTTGTGCGTTGCCAGGGTCTCATCTATAAACAGAATAGTGAAACTATGAAAACAGTCCCTGGACTATTCTTAATTAACACATTTAGTCTATTTTTTATTTTTTTTGTTTGTTTGTCTAACTACGGAGGTAGGGCAGGTAGCGAGCACTGAAAGTCTCGTATCTTATCAAAAGGTGCCCAAAAGTGCAATGCACGTTATCATTATCAAAGTTGATTCGTGGGACTGATGATGAGTACATCGGTTAGACACGTACCATTGTGAGATGGCTTTAGCCGTAGATATATTGAACCTCAACACAATGGCAGGTCCATGCGTCATTGGAATGATGGTGTTTTATTGCTACAAGTATGGATTATTGAAAATAATAAGACAAGTATTTGGATATTTCCCTTGAAGTCCATAATATTTTTTTATATCATAGGTACATCAATCTTGGTCTTAACTGCTGAAGGAAGTAGAGGTATTTATCGATTGAAAGCCAATGGCTTTAGGTGGATCCAATCATCCAATGAATGTTGGATTTTATTGTCCAATCCAACATGATTGGGTCGAACCGGTTTTCATCCATTGGATGTGACTATTGGGTATTTATTGGATCATATGGATTCGTCCGATATTTTTTTAATACAATTTTATACCAATTAATCAACCGTTTCAATAATTATTCATATAATTTGTTAAAAACCATTACGTATGAATATAAACTAAAAACAATATCGCAAAATGTTAATAACTATATGTAGTTATTAGTCAAATGAAGGCACTACTTGCGTGTAATTTTTTCCACCTCATGGTTGATGCCTTTGAACCTTACCCAACAATTTAATTTTCATACAACCTACCAGCACCACCATTGGACCTACTAAGGCAATAGGGAACATGTATGGCCAACAAGCCTCCCTCGGCATTGTCTTTTTTACAACCGTATACATCTCCAAACCGGTCCTAAACCAGTGAATATCGGGCCTTATAGGCACCACATTGTTAAAAGGAGGAAAATAGAGAAATGTTTATCTAAGGTATTATTCAACCAAGCCAAGTCTCATTTTCTTCTCTAACTTTCTCCGTAAAAAAAATCCAGCATATATCATTTTTGTGGTTTATCGAGCATTAAAGGAGGTCATAATTCGTGATCATTTTCAATCATGATAGAGGATGTATTGTTTGATGAATTTGGTACAACACTTCACTTCACCAAATTGAATCTATGAGCAAGGTACCACTAAATTTGGATGCACTACAAAGGTATCTAACAACATTTTGAACAAATGAATGCCACCATGAATCAAGATAATGAGGGTAGATCGATAATGATGTTGATACCATTTGAAAGCCATGTTGGAAGCGATAACTAAAGGTAGATCAAAGAAGATAATGATGCCTCGATCTTGGATTTTTCATTTTAAACCTGTTGGTAAATTAGTATGGCCATTTTCAGGGTCGAAGTTAGAAAATCAATACAAACGAAGTTAAAAATAATATAAAGAAAATCTTTAATTTCAAGGTTGACAATAATATCCATTAATACAAATTATTATTTGGATAATTTCAAAATTGACCATCCTACCCCTTTCGTCTATTACCATGTTGTATAAATAGAAACTTTAAGGCTAAATAAGTTTAGGTCACAATCAATATTTTCTTTTGCGATCTTAATTAGAAAATTCCAAACATGAAGGATTAGAAAAGGACTTCTTACAAGTATAGGGGTTACTATGAGCAAAATCAACTTAAATTAAATTATAAAAAATATCGGATAAATTAGATAGAAGGGAGGCCGTTCACAGAAGATATAGAAGAAAGACAGCACCATGATTTTAGCTCCGGCGCCACCTCCACCTCCACCGTCGCAACTTCCACCGGCGCTTTATTCGTCCACGCGCCACCGGTTACAGTGGAAAGCAGTAAATTCTGTACGGTCAACTAACCTTCTTCGCCGGCGAACCGCCGTTGCTGCAGTAGGCCGTGACGTGGACACCTTCACGGAGTCCTCCGGCTACCTCTTTGAACTCAGCACGTCAGAGGCTGAATCATTGACGGATTACGATATATCCAAAATTGCTTCCATTTATCGGAAAAAGCCGTTCATAGTTCTTCGCAGACTTCTTCAAATCGGCAACACGCTCGGCAGATGGCTCGCACTCAGATACCTCGATGGCATCTCGGAGCGTTCTAACCTGATGTTTGAGGTCAGAGCTGAGCATCCACAGTATTTATTCATGAATAAGTTATTATAACATTGATGCATGAATAAGTTAGGTTTGGTGTAGTAATGCGAGCGAATTTCACAACTTCCGTCTGTTTAAATCGAATTCAGGTTAGAGCTTCGCAGTTGCGCCAGATACTGGTGAAGCTTGGACCGGTATGTTCGACTTCTTTACTCCATGAGTTTGTTAAGATTTCATCTACCGAAGAAGCTGTTTTAGTTTGATGTTTTATACGATCTTTCTTGCTTTTTGTGCCATCTATCTGTAACTTGCAGGCATGGATATAAAATTGTGTTTTGTCTGCTATAGCAAAATGTGCCATCTGCAATGCTTATGATACCCTTTGGCTGACCAGCATAGCAAGTGTCATAGAGGCAGCGTTAGGATTAAAAGATCTAAGAAGATGATAACTTCAGAACCTTTATATTTAGTTTGGTGTGAACTATACCAATAGATTATTTGATAAATATGTAATCAGTTTTATCTAAGGTTCTGTTGTAATCATGGAAGAAGTTATGTGTTTTTTTTTTTAATATTAGTTGCAGTAGACTATACCTTCATACTTTGTGTTCCAATACAGATTCCTTTGGTACTGTAAAAAGATAATTCATTTATGATTTATGGAGGATTACAAACCGCATAGCTGAATGTTTCTAACAGTTTTAGTTCCAGATCTATTGCTTGTATCTTTATGCTTCCTGATTTATTAGTAGCTTTCATGTTATATGTATACCACAAATAGAAAGATATCAACTAATATGCTCTGTCTGTCACACATTCTCTTTCAGGCATATATAAAAATTGCTCAGGCTATCTCATCTCGACCTGTAAGTTTACTCTATTTTTTGTGCAATTCTTTTTACCTCCACTTCATGTTTTAGTTGTAAAATAGTTAGGTTATGTACATGGAAATTGGAGGAACAGATGAGTTGAGTGTAAGTTTATTAATTATGTTAGTTACTAGCCAGGCTAATTGCTAGTGAACATTAAGATGTCAGTGACAAAAGGCCATTGTAATTCCAGAGATTTGTGGTTGTCCTATTAAAAGCTTATCGAAGAACCACCTTTTTTTTGTTCTCTAGGAGCGGTTGATTGCTATTTATTTGAAACTCTACATTGTGAACACTTCATGTTTTTTTTATCCCTGTCTATAGCAGATCAAGTAATCTGGCACCTATTTGTTTTCAAGTTTTCCAAAAATTGCTACATTTGTGTTTTGGCTGTAGCCATTCACATTGAAACGAGTTATTATGACATTAGGCATGCTGGAGTCCCACATCGGCTAAATATGGACCATCAAATTTGTATATATGTAGGAACTTCCCCTCTCTATATAAAGGCTCTTTTGGAGAGATTCAAAGGGGTCCACTCCACATATCTTCACATGGTATGAGAGATGGGTGTACATCCATGGACTAGACTTACTCATTTGCCTCCATTCTAGGGGAATCCATCTAGCCTCCATTTCACGGGGCTAGACATACGGACCAACAAACTTGTATATATGCAGGAACCTCCTCTCTCTTTATAATGGCTCTTTTAGTGAGAGATTCAAACGGGTTCCACATATCCACACACTATCTATATCCGATTTTCTAATCATGTTCTTCTGTAGGATTTGATACCCCCATCATATCTCAACGAGCTTTCCTTATTGCAAGACCGTATTTCCCCATTTTCCACTGAAGTTGCGTTTCGCACGATTGAGAAAGAACTTGGGTCACCATTAGATCAACTTTTCACTGAGATCTCACCAGAACCTATGGCTGCAGCATCCCTTGGCCAGGTCATTTGTTATTGTGTATTATTTATAAACCATGTAATCAACTTTGCTTCTCATTTTTTTTCCTGTTACCATCTGACCCTTAAAAGTTTCTTTTGTTTTGATTCTTTCATGCAGGTCTATCAGGCTAGACTCCGTGATAGTGGACAGATAGTTGCTGTGAAAGTGCAGCGGCCTGGAGTTCAAGCTGCTATTTCCTTGGATATATTAATCCTGCATTATCTTGCTGGGCTGATTCGAAGAGCAGGGAAGTTCAATACTGATCTGCAGGTAAGTTATCACAAAAAGATAGCTAGTTGATTGTTACCTTAGTTGATTATTTAAGTCAGGATCAAAGAGTAGAGAAGTGAATGTGTGAAGTAGTTTATACATGGAACTCAAAAAAGATCAAAAGTTTTTTAGTTTCTTCTTAAATGAAAAAAAAAGAACTTCCTTTGCAAAACTTTTAAGTCACCCCCTTTGGATCTGAAACAAATTTATCTATCTTCTTTTTTCCTTCACAGAATAAGTCTGATATGTTTTCTTTTAATTAAATTTACTTCTCACTTTGATCTTGATCTGCAGGCTGTTGTTGATGAATGGGCATCAAGCCTCTTTCGGGTATGGAAATATTAAACATGCAAAGTTCATTCTTCTCCAAACTAAAGGGAAAACATTATGTTATTCAACAAACCATCTGACCAGTGGCGTTAAAGGGTTGCTAGTTGAAGATCTATAACGATTCCCTAATGTAATTTAGCCTCCTTCATTAGACAAGGTCCTGTTTTCAGTTCCATTCCTACTATGAATTCTTAGTTCAACCAGTTCTCATCTTTTTAGTGTCAGGAACTACAATAATCTAGGTAGCGTATCAGATTCCATCGAGTGCTGCTTCTCTTTGTCAAGGCTTGGGGACAATTATAACCAAAGAAGCTACAATATGTAACAACCCTATTTTTCAGCCAAGTATATGCCTAATTTTTATCATAATTATATAATTAAGTAGTTCCTAAAAAGCCCTCAAATGTAAGAGTTAAATTACACTTTTAGTATAGAAGTCAAAAAAGGTAAATAGGCACACAAGTAGCTTACAAAGCTACTCATCATCAAGTCAACAAGTAGCTTGATAAGCTACTTATGGACAAACAATTTAAGCCACATGAATGAATGATGAGGTGTCCATTTTACCCATAGAAGCATGAGGTGTCGAAATTTTTATCCTAAAAGCTTAAACACGACAAAGCAAGAAGCACGACAAAGCAAACCTAGAAGCACGAGGTGTCAAGTTCTTATAAAAGTACAAGTTGAAAAGCTATGTGATCAAGTACCCTTAAGCATGCAATACACCCTATAAATAGGAGCTTAAGGAATTCATTCTTTTCATCCCAAAGGCTAAAAACACTACCTATAAAAGGAGGATTAGAAGCAAGCTACCAAGCCTAAGAAAGGTGAGTACGTTATGAGATTTACTGAGATACGTATATGCTATATAAACGTATTTTATGCATTACAAGATATTTTAGCCCATTGCTTTACATGAAAAGATTTATGCATTTTAACTATGATCCATCGAAATGGTTTTATATAACTAAGATTATGTTTTAACTCAATCGCTTCCGCTTTACTTAATATGTTTTTCTATATTCACATATGAATAACTATGAAGAAAGAAAGTCCGTAACACCCTTGTGTCTTGGTTTAGAGACGGGAAAAGTGGGGTGTTACACAATATTAGTTCAAGAAATTGATATGCTGTTTGGGGATATACAGGCTTATTAAATCCAGCAATATGGAGAAAAAGCAGAGTAGGATACATCACAATCACAGTTATTTGCACATATAGTTCTATAATGTCGAATCAAACACATATTTGCAAGTACAAGAAGGATCCCTAAGTTCTCTAGTCTAAAAAATTAGCAATATCATTGTTAGGGTGAATTTCAACTTGACATCTTGAAAAATGCTACATCTGTACTGTAACTCAATCTGTATTGCAACTTTGTAGATGCTTTTTGAAGTATCAATGTGGTAGCTTGCTACTTTCTAAAAGCAATAATCAAATTTGCTATTCAAGCTTGCATTTCACCATTCAGAACATGCTTCCCCCAAACAGTGACGAGCCAGGAATATATATTCTTAAGGCACAATAATTGTATGCCATCCAAAATTTTAATCATTCTTCCCTTTATATCTTGGGGAGGGAAAGTGTTCCACTCATCATGATCGTGTTCATTGGTTAGTCTTTCTGTTTCTGAATGTCCAGAAGAACCATTATTATCAAGGCACACTCAGCTCTAATTTTTTTTCTCCATATGGACTTCATTTTGGGTGACTTCTGAATATGATGGTGTGTACTATGTATGTCTTATTGCTCTTAAAACACAGTCTCTTCATAAATTCTTAGTACTCTATATTGAATACAGGTAATCAAATTGAATGCAGGAGATGGATTACATTAATGAAGCAAAAAATGGAGTTCGGTTCAGGTGAGAGATACTGCTTGGTCTTTTTGTTACGTGTATCTATTTAAAAAACAATATTTAACATCCACGAACAAGCTTATGCCTATTAGTCACCTGCATAAAATTATAAACATACAACCATGATTGTTGATAGTTTCCCCTAAATTAATCATGAAGGGTTTTGGATGGGCTATCATACTTCCATTTATCGTAGTATGGCACCAGAGTTGGGCTAGGTGTCTCTGGGTTTGTTCGTCAACTCTAGGCAGCCACCTTCTTCCATCTGTTGCTCTTTCCACACTTACTGCTCGACTTTGTTAAAGCCTTCTCACAGAAAGTTCCATGTTTCGCCTTGTGGTCTAGATCTTGTGGGAGTAAGCTCTCATACCTTCAGCTGTGGGAATATTTTGGGCTCACTGGGTTGAATCATTCTCTGCCGCCTCTTCAGTGTTGCTACCCCCAATTTGCTGCCCTCATTTGTTGCCACCTCAGACCTCACTGTCTGCTCAGTCAGACAGAATATGCTCATGTTATATCTGGGACCCATGGAGTCATAGTAATCTGCTGTTGCCAGAGCCTCATCACTTCCTGTGGCCATTAGTAACCCTAGTCAAGAAGTCTCACCAGACATTGTTGAACAACCCTAATCATGCTGAGAAATCAGATCTCCTTTGTTCTATGTGAATCAACTGTAGAACAATATACCACATGTTATTTTTCTCTATGCATGTATATTAGTGTAGCCTCGGTGAGAAGTAATCCATAAGGTTATTCTCAATAACACCAATAATCGCAGCGAGGAAAATTAACCATGACAAGCATGCTTCATGCTCCCCCCCCCCCACACACACGCCCCCTCAAAAAAAAAAAAGAGAAGATTAATCTTTTTTAGTGTCCTTAACTGGAAATGATACGAACATGGTTATCTCCCAGGGATCAATCGGTAGTTGGTGAAGAAAATTGGAATTAACTTGGCCATATTTAAATGTAAAAGATCAATACATCTCTTTTGGCATGCTGTGCTATATATAATCGACTTATCTATGGTCACACCCATGTATGCCACACCTATAGTATGCTATCTGTGATCTTGTGAAAATGATATATTCATAATGTGTCCTTGTATGCACTCAAGCAGAGAACTATACGGCAGTCTAAAGGATGTTTTGGTTCCAGATATGTATATAGAGAAAACAACTCGTAAGGTCCTGACCATGCAGTGGATAGAGGTATCCTTTTCTTTCTATTTCATATCTTTTATGCACCCTCTTCTATTTTCTTCCTTCCATGATATAGTTTCTGTATCTATTATGTAATCATTATTATCTTTCAATTCGAGAATGAAACTCAGTTTTGCAGAACATGAGATAGTCTGATAATTGACATGTAGGTTACTTCATCTAATGATGCATTAGGGTACCTAGTATAGGAATATCACCAAGAACATATTATAAATATTTATAGCTTGTCAATCTACCATCTTTTTTTATATACTTGGTGTAAAAATGATCTAATTTTTATTATGGGTCATAAAAGTTCATCTTCCTGAAGGGGGGGATGACCCTAGAAGCAATCTTTCCTTTTTAGAATCTCCTAGCTTCAAACAACCTACATGTACTTCCGTTCATCCTCTCCCCCAGTCTTTATTAGTGCACGTTGGGCTTGATTACTTTTATGATCATGTTATTCTTCTGTTCTGTCTATTTTTTCTTCTCCTCATTTACCAAATTTAGGGAGATTCTTAACAGATAGGAAGAAAGACTAGTTGCTAGATATAAACTTCTCTTGATGCTGGAGGAAGAGTTTTTTATATATGTGACTCTAAGATACCATATTGCATGATGGGAATGCATTGCTTTTGCTTGATGTTTGTGATAAGGCTCCGTTTACCAAAAGTGTATTCTAAAAAGAAATTTTAGGGGGTAGTGGGGTGAGCTGTCAGAGTCTTCTATTTTCTTTTATTGTGTTTCCTTTTATGCTGGTATTTCCCTTTTTAATTTTGCTACCGTAGTTAAACAACGGTGGAGGAAGTTAGGGGAGAAGCTTGAATTGTGTAATTTCTTATTGCGAGGGGGTTTGGCTCTCAAATTTCCAGATGATAGTTTTTTCCTATTTCTGTTTTTTTTCTTAAATCGATTGTAACCCAGAGCAGTTCTCAGCAGGTTGCTTATTAGTCCAAGGAGTCTAATTATTGCAATATGACTTGTGTTTGGCAATTCCTTTTTCGAGTAGTAAACTTCATGTTGATTTTTAAAAACAGTTGCCCATTTGAGTCTCAAGAGAAACGTGGATTTTTTTTGGAAAGAAAGGCAAATGTGGATTTGTAACCGACTAACCGTCGCCATTCCATCTCATGCTTGAATTGTCATTTCCTTATATTTTCATGTTTTTCGTGGAATAGTCTAACAGAATAAGTTAATCTGACTTACAATGATAGATGTTTAAACCAGAAGGGTTGTGGCATAGTGGTTGAGGCCCCGGGGGATGTGGTGGAATATCCCATCTGCCCAGGGTTCAATTCCAAGTGTACACAACAATTGTGGCCACTAAGTTTATCAGGGCTGATTTTTTGCAGTCACAATTTTCCGGGATTAGTCCGGGCATAGTCTGGGACACCCTTCCAAAAACAATAAGATAGATGTGAACAACATAACTTCACTTCATTTTGCGAACTTCAAATATTAAATGACCGCTAAGTTGTGTTCTTCTATAGATTTCTTTTAATATTTTCTTGGTCATTTCTAATCACCTTCATCTTTTTGTTTCATGGCGTTTAGGGTCAGAAGTTATCTGAAGTGAAGGATCTTTATCTGGTCGAGGTCAAGTTCTTAAATGGAATTCTGTCAATTTTTTTGAACTAATTAATCATATATCTACCTTTGCTGTGCATAGTTGTAAGATGTGTTTTTCTGGTTGGTGCAGATAGGAGTGTACTGTTCGTTTAATCAACTTCTAGAGTATGGGTTCTATCATGCAGATCCCCACCCTGGAAACCTACTCCGTACATATGATGGAAAACTAGCCTATTTAGGTATTCCATGACTTACTTGTTTCACATCATTGGTATAGAAGATCAAGAATTCTGTTACATATTATATTCTTTCTTTTTTGAAGTATATATAAGATACATGGTGGAAAATACTCGCACATACTCTCCTCACCTTTGGTGAGGTTTGAAGTCTTGACCTCTTAGGAGGCTGGGCTAACCTGAGTACCACTCGTCAATGACGTTTTGGTTATCTATTATAATTTTTGCATTGTCAATCATCGTTGTTCAAAGCTTCTTTTTATTAAAGCAAACTTGCTGGCACATTGAAGGTCACATTGAAACAACATATATATATATACATATTATATACATATATATAGAGAGAGAGGGGGGGGGAGGGAGGTTCAAACGAGAACATTAACCAAATAAAGGGAAGGATATTAGGATGTGCGCCTACGTGTTATATGTGTGTTATGTTCTAGCTTACATTTTGTGTGTTTTCAGTGTACCAACTCGTTACTGTTTATAATTTATTTTTCTTGTTCTTTAATTACTATGTGCTAGTCATTGTTCCTTTTACCTATTTGTGCACATTAATGCACAAGCCGGGGGGTCTTCATCGAAACGACCGCTCTTACACTTTTGGGTAGAGGACATGTTTGTGTACATCTATGATCTAACCCCCCTCCCGGACCCTACCTGGTTAGTTTGTTTTGCTTTGTTACAGTCTGAAGCCTAAACACCATGCCTTCTTACGGTTTCTATGAATCATGCTTTTGTGTGCTCAAACCTTAATTTATGTATAGCAAGTAAAAGGCAAAATCCTAAGCATGGGTTCAGTTTTTTCTTTTTTCCGACTTAATAATGGTATCAATTAGATAAATTTACAACAAATTTATGCTCCCTCTACGATGCTTTGATATGAAGGAAAAAGTTGAAGTATAACATATCTTATTTAGCGTTCTCAACGTAAGACATAACTTTATTGAAGCAGTGTTGGTGTTAATAACTTCAAGACGATGATAGTTTTATTGCTAGTGTTCTTAAGATGCTATTTTCCAGGTGATGGTGTTCTTGAATACAGTGGAAGAAAGTTTATTGGCTGGCTATTCATCAGTATCATCTATTATTCTATATTGCTTGTTGCATCTATGATACGAGTGGTTTGATATTTTAAACTGGTCTTATATCTTTCCCCTTTTTGTTGCTCTATTCTCTGCTTGCGTGTCTCTTGTGTAACTCTGAACATTCGATCTCAGATTTTGGAATGATGGGCGACTTCAAGCAAGAACTTCGTGATGGTTTCATTGAAGCTTGTCTCCATCTAATAAATCGTGATTATGATGCATTGGCTAAGGACTTTGTTACCCTTGGGTACTATTTTGTCTTACTTTTTAGCATTAAATTGAAAAAAGTCAATGCTGAAGTTTAGTTATGAGTGTAATTTGATGAAATATTCAGGCTGCTTCCTGCAACTGCTGACAAGGATGCTGTTACAAAGGCATTAACAGGTTTAGTTATTTCACCTGTCTTTTTTTTACACAATAATACCTGGACATCCAATTTTTCTGGTTTATGAAATTTTTCTGGAAGCATGTGTAATACTCCATCTGTCCCATGAACTTCAAAACTTTTGAGTCGGCACATGGGTTTTAGGTGTGAGTATTTCTCAAATGTCAACTACTCTTCAGTAATGACAAAATAAGGTAATCTAGTGGACCAAATATTCTATCCACTTATATGACCAAATAGCTAAGTAGCCTATTTTTACTTGGTAAACCATGGCTGATAATGGAACTTTTGGGTTTTCATGTTTTCTTTGTCTTACTAAATTTGATTTTTTTTCTCTGGGTAGGGGTTTTTCAGAATGCTGTTGCCAAAGGAGTCCGAAATATCAGCTTTGGGGATCTTTTGGGAAATCTGGGAACCACCATGTAAGATTCTAGCTATTTCTTACCTTTGCCAAGAATTCTTCGTGGCGACGTGCTACCTTAGACGCACATCTGTACTTCATAAACTAGGCATGCTTCCTCAATGCAATATTACTATTAATATCATATGATTAAGTTTGACTTAGAACACATTTGACAAGAGCCAACACTCATTGGAAGCAATAGTATTGTAATCATGCTTCTTACCACTTAAAAGTTATCATATCCACTTTCCCTTCTCTAAATGTTACGTAAGTTACATTTTACGACAAAAGTTGCTGCTTTAGTGGTAAAAGTGAACATGAATGATTTTGCTACCTTATAACCTGGAGGTTTTGAGTTCAAACTTTGGGCATAGAGAAATTATAAGTACACTGGCCACTACTAATAACCACTGCTGCAAGAATTTCAAGAGAGCAGTATACTAGGTCTCCTTTAACTAACAAATTAGAATTTCCAGTTAAGAACTTCTGGTGGCTAGGATATACATTTAGTGCCTACCACAAGACCTAGAGTCAGTTCATTTAGACCACTTCATTTTTTCATTGGCAATTCCTTTTTTCTAATTCATAAAATAGGGAAGCCTCATTTCACTAAACAAGCCTTGGCAGCCACCTACTTCGTACCAAAAAGTTAGAAAGAAAAGTTGAAAGGGATGTAAAAGTATGATGACATGTTGATGCGATTTTGCTTGGCTGTATTATATATGAGATTGCTTGTCTTGTTGATCAACAAATTAATTTCTTTTCTACATGTCTACATATATCTGACATCTGGATAACTTTTCTAGATTATTGTCGAGTTGTTATGGCATGATTTAATGGTGGTTTTATTTGAAGGTGCCATTGTTCTGGTAGAGATTGTATACTAAATTGTTTCAGACTTCACAATGTTACTTTGAAAAGGGCAAGGGTGTCTTTGGACAAAGTGTAGTTTTTCAGTAATCAGTAGCTATGGAATTTACAAAGATGTAAATCAATATGTGGAGTATTAAAGAGTCATATAGTTGGTACAGTTATTGAAGCAGTTTTATAGTGTAATCTCCAATTTGTTAGTCCAAGGAGAGCTGCATTTATTAGCAGTGTCTTAGGTACAGGGTAAGGAAGAAATTTCTATCTAATGAGCATCAATGCAGGTGCCTTTAGTGGCAATAATCTTGCTATTATGTACGAGTGTTCTTGGTTCTAATAATATCAATCATGATTCCATGGTTGGCTGTTGTGATGATTGATTTTTTGATATTTTCTTACATTTCCCTGCAATAGACTCATCTATTTGTTGTAACTGTTTCTTTATGTTTCTATTTTGCAGGTACAAGTTTAAATTTCAGATCCCTTCATATTTTTCTCTTGTTATTAGGAGGTATGAACTATTCATGCTCTGGAACTGGTCCTCACGAACTGATCCCTTCATATTTTTCTCTAAGAGTTTTTACAGCCAAGTAAACTACTTGCTCAAGCACATCGCTGCACTTGAATTTTCATTGCATTGTATTTTCCTGAAAGCCTTTAAGTTCCTTTTGTTGATGTGCCAGCCTTGCTGTTCTAGAAGGTATTGCGATCAACAGTGACCCAAATTATAAAGTTTTAGGTGGTACATACCCGTGGATTGCCAGGAAAGTTCTAACTGACAGTTCTCCCCAACTTAGGTCTTCTTTGCAAGCTCTTCTTTATGAGGTATTTTTTGGAGCATCCAAATATACCTGGCTGAGATTTATTTCATGTGCTAGCATTCATGTATCAGCTTTAATTGTTCAAAAATATAAAATGTACGTTTGCTGGTGGATGTTTTAATTTCAAATATGATGAATATTATCAGGATGGGGTATTCAGGATTGATCGTTTGGAATCTCTGCTATCAGAGGTATGATGTGTGATTCTTTTACAAAGCTCTTTCTGACTTCAGTCAGGTTGAGTTCAGTTTTGTTATGTGAAAAAGAAGAAAATACATGCTTATCTGTTGTACCTTTTTCACAGTACAATGATATCTTTGGGATTTTCAAAATCACTTTTTGAACAATGATATCTTTGGGATTTTTTCATCCCTCTTAACTGTTACTCCAAAACTGAAAACTTCGTTGGTAGTCCCTTCGAGCCAGAACAGAGAAAGCTTTGGTGAAAGTAGAAGACAACAATTCCGATGTGGTTGTCAAGCAGATCCTGTCATTCACATTGAATGAGAAGGTAAAGGCACTACATTGAGATATTACAGTATTTGCAGCCAGACAGAATGAGGAAAGAAGTCTTAAATTTCACTCATTGTATTTGATTTGGCAGGGTGCATTTGTGAGGGAAATACTTCTTCAAGAATTCGCCAAGGTATCTGGCTTAAGCTTCATTTCTGTAAAAAATAATTGGTAATAGAAAAAAAGTCTTTGGGTCTGTGATGCATGCACATCAGTTTCATTCCTTCTTAAATCTAAAATTTATGTGGATGTTATATTTGCATTTGAATCTGTCAGTAAAATTGAACAAGCTATACTATGCCTTTATGTTATGAACAAGTTGTATTGTCTTTATGTTTGTAAATTCCTTAAGCAAAAACATGAATGAGCTGTTAAATCTTAAAAAGCTTAAGGTGTGTGTCTGTGTTTCTCTATATATGTGCATGCCTATTTTGTGAGTCTAAACCAGATCAGTAGAAGAAGTTATCTTACAATCAATACAAATGGTATATAAAAATGAAAACATGTCTAAGCTTAAGCCTTATCATGCTTTTACTTTTACAAAGTATGCCTATATTAGTCCAAGCTATCGAAAAAAAAGGCTCCTTATGTTGTCTTCTTCCTCGTAGACTTAAACTGATGTCTAGTAAGTGTATAGCCATTACATTTCCATTTTTTGACTAAACGACCAAAAGTGTCCACCTTGTATCACCAATTCAGTATCTTCATGTAATCGTAAAAAAAATTCAGCAATGCGTTTAACGCCTGAAGCCCACTGCACCTCTGGAGAAGTGCCACCCCATAGTACCTGGTATGGGGATTCGACAAAGTGGGTACCCTGTTTCCTAGGGGCTGATTAATAAAAACGTTCAAATAACTTA
Source organism: Carthamus tinctorius (assembly GCA_001633085.1). NCBI lineage: Eukaryota > Viridiplantae > Streptophyta > Magnoliopsida > Asterales > Asteraceae > Carthamus > Carthamus tinctorius. The sequence continues at coordinate 7,359 of LUCG01091527.1, read as the reverse complement.
TTGAAGAGGGGCCCTTGTCAATTCCAGTCTAAGGTGGGTGACAGAGCAGCCTAGAGGGGTTGCTTAGGCTGCTATACTATTTTCTAATCTTCCGACTGTTTGATCATCTGTGTACCAAGTGATGCATAACAGTTGAACAAAAAGTTTAAGTCAATTAAATACGAGATGCTCCTCAATAAATACCCTTTTAAAGAGGATCCTAGGAGATTGGTCCAAAACTATTGCTACCATAGCCTAGCTGCTATATGTCTGAGGACTTGTTGCCAAAGAACTGCCTAACTAAGCCTACAGCTATCAATACAGTTGGCCCCTCAAGGCATATCTTTACGGAGAAAAGATAAGCAGAAGCCTGCTGAACAGGCCTGTTGTTGTATATGCATGTTTCTGTGGGTGTTTGAGAGAGGAAAAGGGAGTTTGTGGAGATTCCCTACCAGGAGCAGGACTGCTGTCCAGAATACTGCTCTCCCAATTCTCAAACATTATAGATTTTGATAAAACCATCTGCAATGCATAAGTGTAAGGTGTATCTTATCAAGTAGGTCCCAAAATTCTATTCACCTTGGGAATCTCTATGGCTAAAGGGACTACTTCCTAATAACAACGCATCTACACCGTCCTTAAGTATTGCAACATATCTCCTTGAGCACGGTTTAACTTGTCTTGCAGGGCTTGCTGAGTTCTGTACTGTTGTTCCTCTGGTCCCATTTTCAATACCCAAGTTAATTGTGAAAATATCGACGCAGTTGATCTTATTTTCTACTTTTACCCTTGCTTGGTTCATTTTAATGTACTGAATAATTTATATAGAACAGTTATAAAATTTAACTTGAACATTTACAAGTAGACAAAAGCTTGATTGTTCAAACCATTCCCCCAAAATACTCTTAAGTATGCAGAAGGTCCCTCGTCCTCTTCACTCAACATCAGAAAAGACGCTCAGTTTTTCTATCTAGTAGATCCTTGCAACATGCTTCCCTTAAAAAAGATTCAAACCTGTTTAGTCCTATTTAAAGACATTTTAAAGTTGTAACTTTGGTCCCCATCATATTAAATTGGTATGGCTCTTCCACTGAGTTCACAACTATTCTTCCCATGCTATCTCATATTCTCATCAAAAAGTTTACTACTTCTTGGCATAGGCTAACTTTCAAATTTTGGAATTTATGATCACAATAGGTTGTAAATTGAAGTGACATTCAATTCTCGCAATCTTTCCATTTCAACCTTGTTAATAGAAAATAGTTTGTGTATCTAGTTGTAGAATCCATATCCGTCATCTTGATGCTATAAAGGGTTGGTAGGCTCTTGATCCTGCACAAGGTGAGCCACCAAGAACAAGAATATGTAAATTTTATCAAATCTGTGAATTCGTGTATCAAATTGTTGCATGCATATCAGTAATGTTGTTAGGGTAGTAGGTTCTTGAGCCTATACAAGTTGAGCCACTAAGAACGAAAATATTTTAATTGCATCATATTTGCAAATTCGTGAGATGAAAGTGCTTCACATCATTGTTTGCACATCAAAGTGCATCAACAAAGTTAGATTGTGAAGTTCATTGACCCATTCGAGTGGACATTGTCATTCATGATAACATGCAGCTTGTATTCATATCATGTAGTCTTGGTTAAATTCTTTGCAGTATTTGTTTCTTAATTTAGAACATAAATTTTTTTAATTGTTTTCTTTACATAATGATAGGGTTTGGATGCACTTGGGATGGCAACCCTGGAATCTTTGACATCTGCAGCAACTGCGAACATACCATTTGCCCCTTCTCCATCTCCAGTAACTGATGAAGATATCACCAACTTGAGAAACTTACAACGCCTACTTCAATTATTATCAGGGTCTCAAAAGATGGCAGATGCCAACACAGTAAGATGCCAAGAGCTTTATGTGTATATTATATTCATTCATGGGAGAACTCGGTAGTTTGTGAGAACTGTGAGAACCAATATAACCACTCATTTGAATAATTAATGACTTAAAATAAAAAGAAAAATCTCTAAAATAACTACCTGGTGGTTATCGCCATATTAAATAAATAAAAATGATTAAATTTAATAAAATGATTGGTCCATATTGGTTCTCACAGTTCTCACAAACTACCGAGTTCTCATTTGATTAGGCTCCTATATATATAATGTGATATGCAGCCTACTCGAACATCTGTATATGTGCCTTGCTATCTTGAGGCCAAAGGGATCCTTACCCCTTCATTTACACACACAACACACACAAATATATATTGCAAAGCTCCTAAATTTGTGACCGGTAATTATAGGAACATAAAGGCAATGTTAAATGTTCTAACTCCATTGTTAGGAGTAAATTCTCTGAAAATCCTATTTCTGAATTGACATGATATATTATTGAAGGGAGTTGAAGAATTCAGTTCATACACTAACAAAAGAACAACTTCAGAGGAGATATCTTTAGTCCTCAATCAGCTGACATCTATTCAAGACATACTGCCACTGCTTAATGTTGTTACTGAGGTAAGAATTATCATTTTCAACATAGTACATCATGATCATACTTTAAGGTTACACGCTAATGTTAATTACAAAATCAACATGGTCTCTTTGAATCTCTGGAAAATATCAGCATGTAAATCAGCTTTATGATGATCACTGCAAGGTGTTAGAGTAGTGATATAATCTTTAAGTTGGAAGAGTGTTGGATGCCAAGATACTTGAGATCTTCTGGTAAATACTGGGATGTCCCCTTAGTAAGATTTTGATATCCAAACCCTAACTAATTACATAAAAACACATCTAAGCCCCTGCAACCTCAACCACACAAATATCCCCCCAGTTCCACTTGTTTTCGCTGTTGCCAGCCACCAACTTCTAGCTCCTGGAAGATTGACCAGCCTAGCCAAATTCACCTAGCCATCCACCTACATCATATGCAGTTGTCAGTGACTTGGCCATCACTGCTGCTGATCTGGTCTGACTCAGCAACGAGGCTCTCCAAGCTACCCCTACTGTTTGGTAACCTCTGTAGGAAGTTCCAATGATTGTGGACCAAACACTAGTATGGTTTTACGATTAGACTCATCATCTGGCCTCATGAACTGGTAATTTGAACCCGAGTAGGTTGTACTCATTCCAAACCACATTTTCTTTGTGCAAATCTATGAAGAGTTTGTGATTGCCTTTGCATCTGATGATTTCAATGGTTTACTTCTGTTATTTGGTAATTAATAGTCTAATAAAGGATAACTTGAAGGGCCAATGGTAGTGGTACTTGTATTCTATGTTGCACGGAAACGGAAACGGCAACGGGAAACGGATACGGGAAACGGCAAAACTCAAAAATTCAAGATACGGATATGGCAGAGATACGGCAAATATAAAATATAAATATATATATATATATTAAAGAAATTCCAAAATAGATATATATTGATGTAAAGTGTAAAGTGTAAACTCCAAAAATACTAAATCTTTCAAAGGTAATTAATTATCAATAATCAAATCATTTTCAAAATCCGATTCATCTGGTGAGAGATCGGCAACCTCCAAAAACCCTACATCTTCAATTGAATCAAAGACCCTACTTCGCCGAAACTTCAAGGAAACTTCACCAGAAACGTTTCTGGTCTGTTGGAAACGTTACCTGCCGTTTCCTAGGAGTATCCGTTTCCTAGGAGTATCCGAAATGGGAATGGCACTATGTGAGGCGTTTCCGTGCATCAGAGCTTGTATTGCGTTGCCGAAAACATTATGCATTGCATCATTGATTGCAATCATTCAGAGTTTTCCAATTTTCTTCACATAAACCTCTATTAGATGCTTTAAGCTAGAGGTTAGATCTTAAAGTAAACCCCTACCTGTAGACTAGTCCAATAACCTCAAAATCAACGAGACCCACTGCCAAGTCTTATAAGGAGCTCATAATTCATACTCGTAGTCGATGGGTGATTGGGTTCTTACAAACACCCCCATTTAATTTTTTTTACGTAATGGCCTACACAGAACCAAATGAAATCCCAAAATCATTATTTTCTTGAGGAGATGCAAGAATCCACCTCACTTGAGCCCACTGCTCTGATACCATTCATAATGCTTCAAAGCCCAAAGTAGCATACTAGTCTTGTAATCTCCAAAGTCCAAATCAATTGTAGCCTTGTTGGACATTATTGGTAGTCCGTCCTTTACTTGGGTTTGTAAGGAGCTCATATTTATATTTATAAGGAGCTCTTATTATATCTATAGTTGATGCGGAACAGGGTTGTTATTATTCAACTTCGGTCTTATTCACATTCATAAGGAGGAAGTTTTGGTAACATTACTTCAAGCACAAAACGCATATCTTTCTATTTATCTGACCAATCGGAAGCCTGGTGGATAAGAATCACATGAATGAATTCTAATTATTTATAGGAAGTAATGGATTTGACCTCGAGTATCAGGTGTCTTTTTTAATAGAGCGAAGGTATGACACTTTATGCATGCAGTTACCATATCAGTTGCAGGAGTGATTTATTTCTCAAAGTACCATACTCGGCTCCTTTTTTGCAGAAACATATTTGTTTTTTGCACATATGAGAAGGAAAAAAAAAACACATTAACTTTGCAAGAATGGGCTATTTTAGACAAAAAAGGAACACATTAAGTTTTCAAGAATGAGCAATTTCTAGTTATTCGTTTCCTGCAGCCAGCTATTATCATGTATAAGCTCATGTAACTATGATAGCTAGATCTGTTGGTTTATATACATCTTTTTGATCTGTGAAGTAATATAAGATGTAATATTATGACAGCTTCCTGCGGATTTGCAACGACAATTGATTCATCTTCCGGTGGATCTGGTTGGTAAGTTGGTCTCTCGTGTTGCTGCAAGAACAATACGAAGGACGTTACTGTAAACAAGCAAATGGTTTGGTTTATGAATTTTGTTGTGTATACATCCAAAGATTTGTTACTGTATAGGTATTAGTCACATAAAATTATGTATATGGTACAATAAAAACTCACACATATATGATCAGTATTCTTTAATAAAGCTTCTGGTCCATCTTATTGGGTTGATTCCATTCCATTTTATCAGAACAAACTTTTGTTCATGATATTATCTAACACTATAACTTATCAAATGGTGATGTAGGTTGTGTGATATGATAGAACAACACATGTATACTGTATAAGTTCCATCTCTAAACAATGACACTAACTTGAATTGAAACATGATGATTCCCTCTATTTCTTAAGTGTAATCTGAGTCTTTTTTTTTATAAGGTTCATCTAGACTTTGTCTAGACTACATCCTTGGCAGTATGGAACTGAAATTAAATTCGGCCGTTTGAGACTAAGCCTGGCCACAAGATGCGTACGAAGGGATTTGAATCCGGGGTGAATGGGATACCATCCACATCCCCCACAGGCTTTACTGCTACGCCACAAGCCTTGTGGTTAAGTGTAATCTGAGTCTTGTCAACTTAGAACTATTTTTTTGCAATCCTTCAGTCTTTTCCTAATGATTATACTTGTCTTTAATCTTATTTTAGCCTATAAATGTAAGTCCTAGGATGTCAGTTTTGAAAAGTTTATCAAGTGGTTGATTATTGAGTTTGAGTTTTCTCTCAACTTAGGGTTTATCCCTTTTGAGTTTTATGATTGTAAACTCATATCGTTTAGGGTTTAGACATTTGTCGGTTCTATTAAGTTTTCTTATTGTGTTAAAGTCATGATAGAATTTATTGATACAAAGAAGAAAGTGAAAGAAAGACAAACCCAACACCAAAGTGTAAACATGTAAAGAACCTCCCTCTATGTATGATGTATCCTAATATAGACATGGAATGAAAAGTGTGAGAAATGCTTTTAAACCGTTGATCACTTTTAATCAGATACCCTTCCATGAATTACGGTTTAAAAAAGAATTAATCGGGTGCATCTCATGTTAATGTTCGTCAATTTCTCATAATTCTTACCAAATTTGGCAATTTCCACCGGAAGCTAACCCTCTTAGTATGTTGCTAACTTAACTACAAGCTCTCAGTTAGGTGTGTGATTGTCGGTGAAGCTACAATATTCCGAGTGTCGGTGTACTTCATTTAGGTTTTTAAACATGAAATCATAACTTTTTTCTTTGTGAAGCTATAGACATTAAATTTTTTGGGGGTTATATATGAGAAATCAAGAAATAGAAGTTCCATGGTTCTGTAGTTCGAGAAAGGGATTCGGGATCAATTATGATTTTTATCCTTTTTAACTGTTTTTAATTTACTTTCTTTCCCTTTTTCTTTTATATATTTATCATTTATAGCTAAAACACATTAAAAATAATTATTTTTTCTTTGACAAATTACATTGTTAACTTTTTATTTCAATATTGAATATTTTTTTAAGTTATTACACTTTTAATACTAATACAAATAAAATAAAAAAACATATTCTTAATGACATGTATGTTTCCTAAAAACGTGATAACTTAATTATCGTTCAATTTCCCTCCACAAAAATTAGCATGATTAATGGAGTGGATTTTTCTTCATTTAGTAAAATTTAAACTTTAAGACAAATTTCTTATTAAGGTTAGTTTGTTTATACTAATTTTGTGCATATTGTCATCAATCTCTTTGCATGATATTTTTGGTTTGGACTCTATTGCCATCCTGAGTCTTGTCGGAAGTGGTATGCAGTGCTTTATACTCTATTTGGCTTACTAAAACAATCCGGTTTCTGGACAAGATTCCTACCTTTAAGTAGATCACTAAAAGATGTATAACTTTTGTCGTATATTTGGATATTAAAGCGTGAAAAGAACTTTAGAGGCTGTTTACCAAATCTTGTCTGTTTGTCTGTATGGATAAATTTGTCTGTCTATATAAATTTGTCTGTCTGTATAAATTGACGTTGGTGTTTACCTTTTTATCTGGATCAACAGTCTGAATGTCAGAAATGACTAATTTACCCCTGACTATAAATTATAAGTTGTTTTATATATTTGAAACACAAATTTTATATTCCAACAAGATCTTAACTGTTATCTGAAGTAAAAATCTCTACTAAAATCTAAACAAAGATTCATATCAAAACAACCATTCTACCCTTCAATATAAAATAAATATTATGTGATGTTTTTAAAAGATAAAAATCAAACTATTACCAGCATATTAAGTGATAAAATGCCAATGGTGGAAGTAGGTGAGCAGAATTATCAAACAAAAAACAAACTAATGTTCATGAAATTAAAAACAAAATGCAACCATGGGATCTAAGGAGCACCTCTTAACTTCCTAATAAAACCCACTGCTTCTACCCCCTTCTTCCCCTTATCACCATCACCATCATCACCAAAACCAAAAACACACCCAACATAGATCCACACAAAACACAACAATAT
>LUCG01091500.1:0-12318 GCA_001633085.1 Carthamus tinctorius | reverse complement strand
ACGTAAAATAGTTAAGGAGTTACTTACGCTACCGCGCAGCGCGCGGTTCCGACACTAGTATATATATATATATATATTTAGGGGATGGATTTTATTAAGGGTTAATTTCATATATGCTCTTCTTAAAACATTAAGTTATCATATTTATCCAACCTAAACTACAAATATCGTATATATCCTTTTTAATCTATTAAAATATCATATTTACTCAAATATTATTTTTTAATTATTTTAAACTAAATTTAATAATAAAAAATAGTTACAGCTATTATACCATTTTTAAGTGTAATTCATAAATATCATATATGCCTTTTATACCTTATAAAAATATCATATTTATCCAAATAACTATTTTTATTTTTAATCATTTTAAATTAGATTAAATTATCAAATATATTTTAAATAAATGAGTGCCAGATAAATTATTGTTCGACTGCAATGCTCAATAAGTGGTCCAGTGGCAACGAAGATTTAGGTCCGATAGCTAGACTAGAAGATTGTGTAAAAAAGCTCACAAGTCCGAAATCATCACCGGCGCAAACACTAACCCAAACCCAAATCGATTCATCGATTGAATTATTATCCAACTGGATGTACGAAAATTGGGGGTCTGTTTCGTTTTCAAGTTTAGAGCATCTAAAATTCAATAATTTTTTGAACCGGCTCCGTTTACCGGTGATAACCCGCTGTGAACTCGCCGGAGAACGTCTAGACACCAATACGAAAAAGAGGCAAAAACTGAATTGGAAGCATAATAAAAGAGTGAAAAGATGATGGTGGGCTCCATATATTATTAAATTACATACTTGGTCCTTGTAAATTTAATAGAAAACAAAAATAACAATAAATGACTATAATGCCCTCATATATAACCTACTTGACATATTCCTTTAACAGTGTTAGGGAAGAGGGACCAAAAACGTGAGAAATTGTAAACCATAGGGACCAAATCCATAATTATTTTGAAATAGGGACCAATAGTACAATTAAGTGTAAACCATAGGGACCAAATATGTAATTTACTCTTTTGTAATTGTTTCCATATCTCCTTTGTTGAGTTCTTCTAATTGTCTAGTTTTCCGTATACCTCGTTAGCCAAACTCGTCACTAGATAATATTGTGCCAGATCACAGCATCATATCTTGCCTCTTCTGGTGGAGTATAACTTTCAATGGTTTTAATCGGTCTCTATGTATCACCGGTTTGCAAATTTACACTTGTTGGTACATTGTTATACGCATGGCCCATTAAGCCTTCCTATAATGACTGGATAAAGTACTTTCCATTTGTCTATTTCTTTAAAAACATATAAAATATCGTCTGCCATTGTTCATAGTTTTCTCTGTATAATACTAGTGGTTTAGTGTCTGTTGTAATTGACAAAACTTCCCTTGAATAATTGATTTGATCTTTTAGATGATGAGAAAAAAATTCGATTGGGTTAAACTGTCTGATTAGGCAAACAATTTGATCGGGTCAACTTAAGAATTTTGACCGGTTCACTCTTAATTGGGTCAACAAAACTAATCGGGTCAAACCAATAATTATAATCGGGTTGACAACTCTAGTTAACAAGTTGATCGGGTTAGTAAGTTTGAACGGGTCACACATGCAAATTGATCAGATGAATTGTAAGTATTCAGGTTGAACTTAATTGATACAAATCGATTTCGACTGGTATCGGAGAATCTTAGAGATTTATGGAAACCGGGAAAAGACTAAAAAGAGCCGACCTCGCGGCGAAAGGGTATAGCTTACGGTGCGAGTGCTGACCAATTTGTAGATCATAATAATTCGAAGAAGATTGCGTTTATCAATCTGTTTAAATATTTATTGAATAATTATTTAAGATTAGGCATTTAATATTTAGTTTAAGTATTATTTATTTTCCTTATTTATTATGATTTATGTAGTTTCATTTTATCTAGTTTTATGGTTGATTTAGGTATATTTGCATTCCATAATTATCTCTTTAGTTTAGATTATAAATAGGATCAATATGTTTCATTATTATTCATATTCAGATTCAATTAATATATATATTTTATTCTTTTTGAGAATTTAGATTTCATCTCTATTGTTAAAAGCTTTCTCTTATTTTAGTTCCTTCACTTGAAAGTTCTGGTAATCGAGATTTGACGTTTGTCGATCTGCACCATGCATCGTATCTAACTGTGTCATTAACCGATCACATTTACTACTCGGTTACAGTTAAGCTGATCACATTCTAATTGGTACTCACCAAAATTTTAATTAACTGATCTACTAACTAACTAACAACCAACAACTCGAAGTCAATAGCAACCTATTAGATGAAAAACCATCTTTAACCGATGAACATGAACACATTATGGACCAATGAACATGAATATGAACCGATCAACACGAGTTTCAAACTCCTGACTTTTTCAGAACGTCAGAAAATGTTGAATTTTGCTTCTCTACGAATTTTGTACATAAATGATCAACTTCAACGTCTGAATCTGAAACTTTCAATTTCTGCAAACACACTTTTTAGACCTCGCGAAAACAAAAATTTGACCAAATTAGATCAAAACAACCAAATTGATTAATTTAATTTACTGAATTGATTCTCGAACACTTTTCGATAAGAAAATACAACGAATCCATAAGCTAAACACGATCTATTGAATCAAATTGATCAAAGATCGAAAATTTCAAGATCAAATTCAAACAAATTGATTTCAAACTCTTTGTTAAATCCATATTTCCAGCTTTAATACTAATTGTTAAACCGAATTCTTCTAACAAGAGAACCATGAATAAACACTATAGAATCAAAGTGATATTGAGAAACAAAAGTGTATTTATACTTTAACTCAAGAAATAGAAAGTTACAAGATTAATCCGTCAACTTTGAATACAGCATAACATAGAAACACACACACGGATGACAAAATCATGAAAGATAAGAGAAGAAAGCTTAAATTTGTACAAGAAAAGAAAGAGGGGGTCACAATGAAAAAAACAAGAAAAAAATGTAAAAAACGAAGCTTTTTAACGGAGTTTACTCTTAAAACAATCGTCACCACCTCCTCCAATTCCAATTCTAATAGCATCATCATCATCCATCATCATATTCCCTCCTCCGCCTTCTCGCCCCTGCCCTGGTCCCCAATTCCAATCTTCAAAAACACTCTCAGTAGTAGAGAATGAAGCTTTAGTTGAAGAAATCAAGTGATTACTTGTTGTTCAGGTATCTTTTTATTCTCGACTAGGGTTTTAACCCAACTTTGGAGGAATATTCAAGTGATAACGAGCTTTAATTAAATTGAATTTTGATTTTCTTAGGATAGTATGGTTTAACACAGTTGCCTTCAATTAATATTGATTGTAAGGGTTAGAATACTGATGCTTTATTGGGATTTGGTGGTGTGAAATTCACTGATTTGCAAACAAAAATCGTATTGCCTTTTTAGGTTGTGAATGGGAATAAGCCACAGTTCTCTGGTATAATGAAGGTCTAGGACTAGGTGCTATTGATCTTGAACCGCCAACAGCTGTGCGACCTACCCAAGCCACTGTTTTAGAGCAGAATCGGTTCAGCTGTTTGCTGTTCTAGAAGGACGTAAAAGACTAGTAAATGGGTTGCTGTTAGGAAATAGATTAGGATAGTCGCACTGGCCGCGTGATGCTCACGTCTTTTTATTGTTCGATTTGTCCGCGTTCAGACGGTTGTTCTCAAGATCTATCAGATCTTGTTCGTGAAGTTTAATTTATATAAAAGATAAAAAAAAATATGACAAGTCTGAAATTTGGGCTAGCTGGACACAATGTAACTCTTCCTATTCCTTCTATTCGTGTAACACCCCACTTTTCCGTCTCTAAATTCAGACACGACGAAGGTTGTTACGAACCGAGTCTCATAGTTGTTCATATATAAATAAAAGAAACATGTTAGTAAAATGCGGAAGCGATTAGATATTTAGATTACATATACCTTGGATTAATATGATTGTTAAGTCCTGTATAAATATGTACATTAGACATTTACACGATCACCCCTCTTAAGGAAAGTAGTTACATGTCATCTACTTAAGAAGAATTATAGGAAATTAGGAATAATTATGCTATATTTTCTCTAAAACAGAGTATTAAAAGTCAAAATCTCCAAAACAATTACATTAAACTCCAACAACTATTCTATTTTAGCAATTCTAACGTTAAGTATATTATTAAAATATTTAATATATTTAATAAAATATTATTTCTCTTGCTTAAACATTTATTTTTGATACCTGTTATGAGATTATTAAAATTATAATTCCTCTCTATTTATAAAATTTTCAAATTTAGAGGTTTTTACAATCTTTCTCCTTTTTTCTATTAGCATACAAGATGGCATAGCTGATGGAGCAATTTTTTTTTGCTAAAATCCTTTTTTTTTCTTCCCCTTACATTCTAGCATATCTGTTGGAGATGCTTTAAAAAAATAGAAGAAGAAACCATCTAGTTTGGGATATGGATATTTTGATTCCATAGATAAAATGGAATACCGAATATGAAACTGTATACTTTAGCAAAAAGAAACTTGGAGAAATATGAAACCGTCTACTTCGAGATATGGAGATTTTGATTTCATAGCTATCACAAAGATTCATCTTATAATTACAAAGGGTTCACAGATTTAATCAATCCCTAGATTATTTTTTGAAGTAACGAGTTTTTCTTTTCGCTCCCAATCTATATATTAATCTTCTATTGGTTTGTGGTTTTCTAGTTTTTGATCGATTGGTTAAGTTCATCTATGTTTTTGAGAGCTGCTGGGTTGATATCATTAATGGTGGTTCATACCCAATTTTGAAGTTATTTAAAATAGATTATATTGCTTTGATTTATGAATACAACTGTTCTTAGCCTGTATACAATGATCCAGCAAAAGAATGTTATTTTATAAAAAGATATCCAAGGCAAGTTGCTATGGGGTGGTTTTGGAAAACTAGGTCAAAATATGGTTTAGGTCAATAGCCAGGTCTTCTGGTTTATTTCATTTCGAAACTCCCAAGTTTTGATTATTTTTATTTTGCCCCTTTATTTATAACATATGGACTTTTTATTTTGACAGTTCTGTTTCGACAATTCCGATCCCTGCTCCAGATATTATTGTACGAAATAGTCCAAATTGTGTTTTGAGAGGTGATAGGTTCGAATCAAACCCTATTTTACCTTTTAAGCAATCTTCATAATTTCATACAAAGTTTTTGGAAAAGTAGTACGTTTGGTTGACTAATTGTTTAAGCTATACACTTTAGCATTGAGGAATCTTCTACAATTATAATTGCAATTGATAAGGTTGTATATTTTGGGATGTTAGGCATTGGCCAAGGTTTTTAGTGGATCTTAGGTACTTTTAGCGGCTTTTAGATATTGTCAGATATCGTTCCCAGTACGGATCATCGTATTTCCTTCTGCAATCTGCTATTCAATCATGTGGCTATACTGTTATGTCCGTTATGAATTATTCGTTTCATTTGTTTCCTTTGGTTGATACGCTATTTCAATTGAAACCTTGATTCGAGAGTTTTGCTTTAATTTGCTTTTGTTGATTTATTATGGGATGAAATATGTTTTTGATCTTTTGAATTAATAAGCTCTTGATGCTTGGTGAATATACACGAAGTTGAAGTTGGTTTTATATTCATCTATACGCACATAAAACCATTTGTTAGATAGTTCGTAGAGTAGGAATACCGAGTTAACCACTTGTACGGGTACTACATGCATGTCGTTGTGGCGCAAGTGGAGTGACCCTATCACTGGCGGTGTGACTATTTAAGTAAGCAATGAACAACCAAAAGTGGGTTAAGTTCCAAAACCTAATTTGAATCAAATTCAATTCAACATGTTCTTAACTTTGATCAACTCAATAACAATCAACGTGGGGTAATAATATGCATTTCTTAAGGATTAATGCAATTTTATGTCCCAAAATAGGAAGAGGTCGAATATCCTATCATTTGTTGGCACAATTATCACAAAATAAAAATTATATGCTTTATGCTTCCAAGAATGTTCAACCATCCAATAATATGCATTCCACAAAGTTCATGAAATCAAATGCACCAAAAGTGCAATAACGTCAAATAACGACAAGTCGACAACCACCGTCCACCATTATATGTAAGAAATCTTCAAAATAATACACTTATGATTTGTTTCTCGTAATGTCCCCAAAACCCAAATATATGCATTTCTCAAGGTTTGAATGCGATCATAATTCACTCTTTTAAGTTTGATTTCCTACTTGTTTTAATAATCACATTGTTGTTGCACCAGAAAGCTATGGAGGTTGAGGAAACCAAATGCTCTTCAGGATATGGTAAACCTCCTTGGATTTTTAAAGGCAGGCAAGTGATATTGCATTATTCATTTACTTTTTTAGAGTTCCTTTTAACATTTTGAATTGGCTTCTTGTAATGCTATTCTCTTCTTAAAGATAGAAACTATAAGCAATATTTTTTTTACTGCATTTCAGTGCCCTGTATCAGTTTCATCTTGTGAAAGCAGAAATTGCTAGAGCTATCATTCCGAAAGAGTTCAGATTAGTTGAAGCTTTTGGGTATTTCTGCAATAATGACACAGCCTCATGCCTGATACATACTACTGCATTTTCCATGATGATGCAAAAAAGCACCTTCATGTCATTTTTTGGTCAAATACTTCCATGTGCAGCTTAAAACTTTATGCTTTTGTTAATGGGTTTTGTATTTTAATATCCTTACAGATACACTCTAGGAGGCTTCTTTCTTGCCAATTACAATGAGAGCCCATTTGGAACCTTCAATGAGGTTGTTTTCTTCTTTTAAGTATAAAATCACACCCTCTCATTTGTTAAATGGTTAATGCTTAAATCAAGCAGATTCATCCAGGTATAGATGATTGCACTGCTTGATTACAAGTAGATGATTATTAAAGACATGGTTTTTGTAAGTTGACAATGTTTTATTCAGCTTGTGGTGATCGCAGGAATTGTCTGGAATCCACCGACATCTCACGCGTAAGTCTTTGGCCTATGCTTGTATTTAATGATAGCATAATACAAGTTGATTTCATTCTTGATAGCTTTACTAAACAAGTAGTTCATGGCTTCACTCGCTTGTTGACTCTCTGATGCATATGGCATATTGTTAAATTATTTTTATTCAATGGGTGCTTCTTTTTCACTCAAGAGACGAATTAGATCATGTCTAAGGCCAATTAAGATAAGGGAAACAAGCTTTAAATGTAATAAAGTTTGGTTTAATTTCTATTTAGTGTAACGAAGAATTCTTTTCAAGTTTCAAAATTTCCTATTTTGTACTCATTATGACTTGAAATCTGATTTGTAACATTTGATGCCATAGATACTCTGTAAGAGGTGTACGAAAAGGTTATAGTGACCAATAACTTGCATCCACGTCATCAAATATTACAAGATTAACAATTGTATGTCAAAAATAGGTGAAAGAATAGGAAGTTTTGAAACTTTGTTACATTAAATAGGAAGATTTGTAACTTCCGTGCATTGATTGAGAAAAATGGAATTATTACACTAAATAGGAACTAAGGCTAGTTCCCAACGGTTTTGCCTTTAAGATAATGGCATTCCAAGATGCAATTTTCATATTTAAGTATTTGGAACCCCAAGATAAATTATGAATGATGAACCCACAAGGGTCTAAAGATCATGGAGTCCTCCCTAGCCTCTAAGGCGAACTCATTTTGTATGATTGTATCCTGCCTTCACTCAAATCTTTTATTCGTTGCTTCTCCCCTAGTATCAATCTTGGTTCACATTTACTCCTATCTAACTTGTAATTATACATGGGAGCTATGACGAAACCATGTCATGCAATAGCTTCTCTCCAAATAATCTTGGATATATTTTGTGAATATTTTGTAATAGTTATTTATATTGTGCTCACCATATGGTCATGATCTTGTACCAACGTTATTACACAATTCTATATGGTATCGGAGTTGTACCTTTGTGGCCTCTATCTCTCTCTCCCTCTAAACTCACCTTTGGGGCCTCGTTGTAGGCCTCCTTAGCCTTTAGGGACTTGCAAATACTTGACCGACCCGACCCAATATCCTATATAACTCTTCCCATTCCTTCTATTCCGCAACACCCTACTTTTCCCTTACTTTTCCGTTACACAACAAAGGTTGTTATGAACCGAGTCTCATAATAGTCTTCTTTTTTCTCTCAAATAAAAGCCTCATTGGCGCCTAAAGAAACATGTTAGTAAAGTGCGGAAGCGATTGGATATTTAGATATCAAAAGCACGAGTTTGTTGAATACCAAACATAACATGATGGATTGTAGTTGCATAACACACATCTGCCTTTTAGTGATATACACCAAGATACCATCTAATTCCAAGGACTACTATAATTTAAACCATGATGGAGCCAACGTGACATCTCTTGGTGATTTTTAGGCTATGTTTGGCAAACTAGCTGATGACTAAGTTAGCTTATGAACAAATTGTTTGAGAAAAACCAGCTTATAAGCATGTAAAATGACCAAAAAAGACATCTTGAAAAGAATATTCAATTACAAATATTTATAATATAAATAAAAAAAATTCTAATAATATATTCTAATTAATTAATATTTTTTCAAAAATATAATTAATAATTAAATTAATATTTTATTAAAGTTATTTAGCATATTTTAAGGTAACTTACATAAACAGTTTTAGAAACATTTTGATTTTTGACAACTAACATATTAAATAATAATTAAACATATAGTTTATATAGTTAATAACATTTATAAATAATTAATAATTATTATTGTCATAATGTATAAATAAATGTAATTAACAATTTTTAATTAATTTAAATTACAATAAGTTAATATTTATTAATAGTTATTATCTAAGAATAATTAATAGTTAATATTTATTTATAATTAATAATAATAATTAATGTTAAGAGTAAACTTTAAACTTGGTCCCTGTGGTTTCTCAAAAGTAACACTTTTAGTGTCTGTAGTTTCGAATCTACAATTTGGCCATTGTGGTTTACAAAAATGACCAGATTTGATCCTTGCCTCCAATGGCTGTTAACCTTTAGCCGTTAACTGAGGGGTATTCTCGTCTTTTCTAATTTCATTTCATTTTCATTTAAAAAACGGTACTATTCATTTTTATATGATTAATATAAAAATATTTAATATATCCCCCAACACATCCCATCAACACCCATGTTCCTCGGCCATTTATTTCTCACCGGCGAACCCCAATCTACACCAATCTTCCTCGGCAATATCTCGAAACTTTTTACCTCCCCAATTTCTGATTGAGTTTTTCAAGACTTTCGACCTCTTGGTATCAAATCGCGTAGATCTTTCCCTTCCTACCATTCTTTCTCTGTTTCAATATTATCGATGATTAGTAGATACGGTGTATTGCGAAACAACTCTCGTTCCACTCTTCGAAAAGCTTCAATCCCCACTCATTAAAACTCCTGATGCTCCCTCTTTCTTTCTATGCATCTACATTTAAATCTAACCTCAAATTTAAGGACAAGCTTAGTAAATTCTGCCTTAAATGTTGAGCTTCACCACCTACCCAAATAAACCATCTTGTATCTCTGTGAATATCTATGAGCAAATTCTAATGCCACCTTTGTCTTTCCCATTCCAGATCCGCCATTGATGCACACAAAGCTCTTGTTCTTGCACTTCCCACTCTTTTCGTTTCCTCTGAAATGTCCAGAGTGGAAAAACATTGTTTGATTCTACAAGCTCCATTTCTCTACCAACAAAAAATCTGTTCTTTTGAAAGGGCAATAAATCAATGTTTTCGATTTCGTTATCGACATTGCTTTTCCTACCAAGCAAAAAACAGAAAGTGGTCGCAGATTATATGCAAGGGGAGACTCGAGTTACAAGGGTCGCTGACTAGAACAAAATGGCCCATTGCTGGTTGGCGATAGAGAGGGGATGGTTGCTGGTTTGGGGAGGGGTCTTAGCTCTGGTGAAAGGATCGATTGAGAGAGAGAGAGAGAGATGCCAGTTTGGGGAGGGGGTTTTTCTGACAGGATGGCCGGAGAAGGGGATCGGGAAAGGGGGGGGGTAAGGGGATGGGAGGTTAGGTATTGTGTGTGTATATTAAGTTACGATTTTGGTCCCTCTGATTAACATATTTTTATTTTAAAAAAATGTGACTAAAAGTGGAAAAAAACCAAACTACCCTTTATTTAACAGGTTCTTCTAACGACCTTTAGAGAGAGGGACCAAATCCCGTTGTTTTTGTAAACCATGATGGCTAAAATGTTTTCGAAACGGCAGTCTGCAGGGACGAAGGTTGTTACTTTAGAGAAACCACAGGGACCAAAATTGTAATTTCCAATAGTACCGCCTTCATTGTGTGTCCCCCACAAATCCGCGTTAACATTCACACTCTATGCTTTACTCATCTTGATCTTGTGTTATGGAGGGTATTATTAATTATGTAAAGCATAATAGGCAGTCCTATCATCTTAAGTACAAATGAGGGAAAAGTTAGCATAATAGACTTTGTGGTAGATAAGAACTTGTGAATTTATGACCTTTTATATAAGGGAAGGGATAGAGAATAAGGGATTTCACGTATTCTAAAATAAGTGTGGAAAATCTATCTATTTCTGTGTTATACTAACTTTTCTTTTGCTTAAAGATGGGCAGCTAGGGTTTATGTCAACAGTGATGAGGCATGCAGGCATGGAAGAAAGGTACTCAATCTAATGTTATTTTAGATTTTCAATATCGATGAATTGGAATCTAGTGATTAATATAGAAACATTTTATCATCCTATAAGTAGCTCTCTATTTGTATAAATCGCATATTTCTCTAATACATTCCATCCAACAAGTTTTGGAAATAAAATAAAATGTAATCTATTTCAGGAATTTGGACTGCCAAGTCAAGTTGCGACGTTTTCAAAGGTGGGCTTACATATGATTAGTTTTATTGTTTGTGTTTAGCTGTTACATATTTATGAAAAAAACTACATGTTTGTAACTTGTTTAAGCAGAGTACAATAGCCATGCCAATGAGACCAAGGGGGAAAGCCGATGGTTTTAGTGAGACGGATATTCATGTAGCTGAAATCAATGGTCCTGCGTATGATATAATACCTGGTATGTGAAGTCTTTTTTTCTTGAACTCCAAGTAAGTAATATTTAAAAATGCTTGCTAATTAATATATTTCTTTTTGACGGCAAGCAAACACACACACACGTTCCCGAGGTATCCGGGATCCAAGGGCACCCGACTAATCCCCGTCGACCACGACCCAGCCCAATTAAGGGTACCACTGTCGCGGGCCCATGATCTGGATATCGCCACATGCTCACTGCGAGGGGCGGACCTAGAATTTTTTTTAAATGGTGGCACCATTTCACTATAAGAAACATATATCGAGATATTTTTCATAAAATTAATATTGGTCTAGTGGTTGGTTCATTCCATTTCATACATAAGGTTTCAAGTTCAAGTCTTGTGATTGAATTTTTTTTTATAAACACAATAAATATGAAATTAAAAGTTAAAATCTACAAAAATTCAAGTCTTGTGATTGAATTTTTTTTTATAAACACAATAAATATGAAATTAAAAGTTAAAATCTACAAAAATTGACGCTTGCAAGACTTGAACCCAAGACCTCATGTATGAGAAACAAGGAGCTAACCAACTCTACCAAGGAAAACTTGTGTTTTTATTGCAGTGCCACCGTAGGCCAAAGCACAGGTCCGCCCTTGCTCACCGCGGGGTTCGAACTCGGGTAGTCAGGGATACAATCCGCCGACACCCCCAAGGATGTCACTTTACCTCTGGGCTAGACATGTTTGCTAATTAATATTAATATTATTATTACAGTTTTGAAGATGAATCCATTGAAATGGATGGGGATGGGGATTAAGATGTCACTTCCAAGCTTTAGGTAAACTTTGTTTTGTCTGCTTATTCAACACTTGTTAAAAGAAGGTATTTTTTTTTGTTATAAGAATGAATGTATTTGTTTGTTTGTTGGCAGTGGCCATACAGAGCATAAACCTGAGCTTCTCAAGTACTGTTGCCAGATTGAGTGCAGGTTTTTCTTGTTTCAACTTTTGGCTATATATATAGTATTAGGTTCAAATGAGAAGTGCTAAAAAAATTTGAAGTAGAGAAGTGATCTCCACCATTCATCCGGTCAATAAAAGTGGCTTTGACCGGTTACGGTGGACGCGATCACGTAGGATTGACGCGATTCATGGGAGGGCATGGTTTTGAAAACCGGACCGGACCGGCCGGTCCGACCGGTTCAACCGGGAACCGGCAA
>LUCG01091467.1:0-10164 GCA_001633085.1 Carthamus tinctorius | reverse complement strand
AGATTCTCTAAAATAGCAAAACTGTTGGAGATCAAAAGATAAAGTTTTAGCAATTTTGATCTTTTATTCTCTAATTTAGAAAAAATATAGCAATGCTGTTGGAGATGCTCTAATCCATGCAACCCAAATGAATTTTAAATCTTAACACGCCCTTCTAGGTTATTTATAAGTTTTTGAAATTGTAACTGTCTTATCACCAGCCGTTGATTGTTTAATTGCATGGTCTATGAAGTTACATTGATTGTAACTTTATTTATGATTGTAACAGGAAAAACCTTTATCTCTATATATATGTGCATGTTTAATTTGACCAAAAATGGACAATTTTAATAACAACTTCATCAAAGTTGTAAAGTAAGCAACATGAAATAAGGGAAACGGTAACAGTAAAAGAGGTGGTCAAACATAGATATATAGTTTGAATAAAAAATAAACCAGAAATTTGTAACTCAAGTAGACTTCATTATTTTTGTATTCATAAGAGCATCTTCAATGTAAGTAAGGTTCTTATGAACAAAAAAGTGGCTTGTAAGAACATCTCTAATGCAAGATTTTTCTAGCCGAAAAGTGAAGTAGCTTGTAAAGAGCATCTCCAACACAAAATTCTTATAAAACAAAAAGTGAAGTGATTTGTAAAAGCTACAATTGTGAATAGCTATTATAAGAACTCTATCTTCTTTAGGTTCTTAAATATAAACCTTGGTTGTTGTCTTATGGTGGTGTAAATTGACATATTTGCTAGTTTTTTTATTTTATTCTTTTGAGTTTATAATTATTACTGATGATGAAAATATCATTGGGATCCATAAAAAGAAGACACATATAAGAACTACCATTGTATTCCAGTGTTGTGGCGGATTGGTTATCGTTCGGGGGGTTCATAGCGTTCTAACCAAGTTCGAGCCTTCCTGTGCGCATGCCTGGGGACATTTAAATGGGGCCATGTTTAGCCCCGAAAATTGTCGGGGATTAGTCGGGCTTTGGTCCGGACACCTTTCTAAAAAAAACTACCATTGTGAATTTTTTAGAAAGTTATTAATTTAATGAGGTGGCAACAAAAAATGTAAAAAGTGGTTTCTATAAGAATCTTCACTTGAAATGCTCTAAGAACTACTATTATGAGATTTATTAGAAGAACCTCATCTTCTTACCATGAAATTTGTGAGAAGTGATATATTTCAAGTTTTTGTTTTATTTCTTGACTTTATAATTATTATTGATGTTGGAAAAAAAAATTCAATGTGATACGCAAAAAGAAGGTTCTTAGAGCATCTTTAAGAGGTATGCTATTTTTTTTTCTTAAATAGAGTATAAAAAATCAAAATATTATAAAAAAATTATATCAATCTCCAACAGCTACTTTATTTTAGTAATTCTAACTTTAAGTTTATAAATAAAATATTCAATGCATTTTAATAAAATATTTCTTCCTCTCCTTAGCATTTCAGTTCAATGTCTTTTATTAATGGAAAAAAATAGAATATTATTTCTTATTCTACTATAAAGCTTTTAGAGATTTTTTCTAAAAATTTTAGAGGTTTTAGAGCATCTCAAATAGCTATGATAAAATAGAGAATTTGAAGAATTTGAATAAACTTTTACTTCAACAACTATGCTATAACCAAAAAAAAGGAGGATAGAAATATCTAAATTCCGATAAATGCTAAAACTTTATATATATATAAGAGGAAGAAATAATATTTAGTTACATCTCACAAATGGTAGATCTTGAAACCAATAGTTGAAAAAGAAAAATAATATTTTATTAAATATATTAAATAAATTAATAATATAATTAATCGTAGAATTATTAAAATAAAATAGTTGTAATGTCTTCCAAAAAATTTATAACATGACTGTTGGCGCAAAAATTTACTAATTCCTTTTTTTTATATTAATATAATTGTTAAAGATACTTTTATGAGAATTGTCGTTATAAACTTCTTTAAAAATTTAACTTGATGAATTAGAGAAATATGACAATAAAAAAATGTAAAAAAGAGGTATTGGAGATGTTCTAAGGCTATCCGTAACGCCCAATAGGGCTCCGGCGGGCTACAAGTCTACAACGATGGGCTGGGCGGGCTCGAGCGAGTTGCGGTACGATCGTAGCGGGTTCGAGGGAGCGATGTGGCCAACCCACCATAGTCGTTGTGTGTTATGTGTGGTGTGTTTAAATTTAAAAAAAAGTGGGCTTGTGGGTTGTGGTACTAAACAGAGAGGGCTCCAGAGGGCTTATAATGGGTTGATGGTAATTGGTAAAACTGATATGACGCTGATGTGGCAGAGAAGGCTGAGGGCCTCAGTGAGCTGCGGTAGGGGTGTTTAAAAAAAACCGAAAACCCGAAGAACCAAACCGTATGATCTGAAACCGAGAAAACCGATACCCGCATAACCCGTAACCTGAAAAACCCGAAAATGAGGGTACCCGCTAAGTCGCGGGTCGCGTTCGGTTCTCAAATTTTACTACCCGCAGGTACCCGGCCCGCCCCGTATATATTTAGTTTATTAAGAAAAATATATTTATTAATACTTCATGATAAAAAAATTACTAATCTTAGAAAAATCTCCATCACACACCATGTTTTCTTCTTTCATCCCCACTACCATTAGTTTGTTGGTCAGATTCAGTCTAGCTCGTTTAAGCACACTCGTATTGACGACGGTCCTCCATACTCTTATTTTTATTTTCTAATATTTTTTAGTGTTAATTATTTTAGTTTGTCACAAAATAACTTCATATTCTAGTATATATTTTGTGTACATCAAAACACTTGACAAAATGTGGATACCCGTGAACCGAACTGTGGGTACCCGCTTCTTTTCGGTTTAGTTCGATGCAAGTACCCGCCCCGTGCGGTTAGGTTTCGGATAGTAAAAATTGATATCCGCCCCGTACATGCGATTCTCAAAAAATTCACTACCCATCCTGCCCCTTCCCGTGAACACCCCTATGCCCTACTAATAGCCTAATGTGCACGATGCCACGTGTAAAGGTTTGATTTGCAGAAATTATGGGTCGCATGATTCTTACGATATGGCACGCCAACCGCTTAACATGTGTGAGCATGTGAACATTTATATTTAAAGACCCCAACTACCACACCTATGTTTAAGTCCTGGCCCGTAAATGTCGATAATTAAATAAATAATTGTTTAAAAAATATTAGAAATAAAGGGGTTGTATCCGTTACAAATCCGATAGTTTTAACAAACTATACAAACCAATCTCGACGATACATGTAGATGATCAATGGTGTGGATTAATTCACTAGCTAAAATTTCTCTCAACCACATTTGAAAACCAACTAAAAATTAGGAGATAAACAAAATATAAATAAAATCAATGATTAAGATTAGGTTTGTACGGTTTGTACAAACTATTTGATATCTCCCCTAGCAATAAAAATGTAAATGATATTATTTTAATGGAATGGACATGTCCTTATATATTTTAAAAATGATTTAAAACATAATCTTTTTTTATCAATACAATAGATGTGTATGGTTTTGCATTAGCAGCATTATATGTTCTTAATAGATAACCCTAAATAATGAATATAAGCTACAAAAATCGATTTAAAAAAATGCCACATATATGTATGAAAATGGTACAACCACCGTCAATACGTTGTACATTATATAGAAATCAAGATGCATACAAACTGAACCCAATACCACAGTTAATAAAATGGAATTAATCTACATTCTTGAAAACAAAATCTGGTTACATACAGTTTATACATATACACCAAAACTTTGAGAATCCCACCTCATTCATCTCATAAATGCAAATTGATTTGTTGATATTCATTATACATATAATTTAGATCTAACCTAAACACTTACAACATCTTTTCGGTCTCGATTTCTTCTAGCATCTTCGGGTTTTGGCGTGATCTTGACGGGTTTCCCAAGCTTAGATTTGTCTTCCATTCTCGCAATCTCACGAGCCTTATCACAAACAGGAAACCCCTTATCGTCCCACGACTCCAAGATCACACCCGACCCCACACAAACCTCTTCTTCGTAGAATGCGGCAAATTGGCCGGCTGCTAGCCCCTGATCATCTTTCGGTAATTGGACAGTGCCAATACTTTCGCTTCCGTTTTCAGCAACTTCCAGATGCAAAGTGCAGTCGTAGAAATCAGGACCATGACGCACCTGGGTCAAGCTTACAAATGTCATCTATGTTACAAAAGACGACCTCCATTTGAACTTGTGTGGTTCAAATCTAAAACTTCCGAAATACGGAGTTGATATAAATTTGAGTTACCTTGCATCTCAATTGATTCAAGTTTTGTGGAGGAGATCCACTGATCCATCTAAAGGATCCGACACGGAATGAACGCCTTCTTTTGTCAATGGAATAATAGTTTCTTGATACGAAAACAACATTATTCTTTACATCTTTTTCAACAACATACCTGCATATATTGCAAGTAGTTGTAACTCAGAGCCGCATAATATAATATGTACGACTTCTGGTGAAAAGAGCGAGAGATTACCATGGACCTCCCCCAAGACTCAAACCTTGACGTTGACCAATTGTGTAAAACCAAAATCCCCTATGGGATCCTAGAAAATCCCCTGATTCAGCTTCCAATATTACGCCTTCTTTTTCGCCAATATGTCTTCCCACAAATTCACTGAACTTCAACTGCATAAGCAAACCATATCAATGAAAAAAGCAACCAAATAGCAAGTGGTTGCATATCGAATATTATCATCAAAGGTGGGGTTTTTGTTAGGAAGACATACCTTCCCAAGAAAGCATATTCCCTGTGAATCCTTTCTATCCTGGTTAGGCAAATCAAATTTTCTCGCAAGCTTCCGGACGTCATTCTGATAGGAGAGATTTAGGATAATATATCATCTCAGCATCACTGATATGTATACATATAAATACACATTTCTATACATATACATATGCAGACTTTACCTTTGGAATACATCCAAGGGGAAGTACAAGTCTTTTAAGCTGAGCCTGTGAGAGATATGAAAGAAAGTAGGTCTGATCTTTAACCTGAAAATGAAATGTGAAGATGTAGGTCATGCCTGAGCAATCCTGGATTTAATCTCACCGGAAACACACACACACAATGACACAAAACGAAAAGTTAAGGTGTCGTTTGTTTTCTAAAAAAATAAGACGTGGATGGTGCACCTCTTAAAATTTCAAAGGACAGTAGGGAGGTTTTTAGCCTTTTCTTAAAAATAAAACAAACGGTCTCAAGTCTGCAAACCTCTTAATTTTCAGAGTTAAGAGGTTTTAAGAGGTAACTTATAAAAAACAAACGGCCCCTAAGGGATGTTTGTTAGCAGCTTAATGAGATTAATGGGATTCACAACATATTCAGTCAAATATACATGACTGTTGGTAGTGGAGTAACAATATAGAAAGTAGCTTATTCAGTAAGCTTCTAGGGGGAGCTTTTTATGCAAAAAGCAATTTTTTCTTCCAAACTTGCCCCTAACAATTAAAGAACAAGTTCGTTCTAAGTTCCATCTATGCCCTCTCAATCAAAAACCTTCCCAATATAACAGACAACTTTATCCATACAGAACTTAATGGAAAACCAACCAAACAGCCCCTAAGATTGGATATAAAGAAAAAAAGGGAAAAGCAAATAGCCAATATATCTTTACCATATCCTTTGAGAGTTCCAAAAATGAAATCCCATTGGTTTTGTCTGAACCGTTGTGAACAACCTTTGCATAATGTCCGGAAGCAACAAAGTCGAAATCCAAGTTACTGATGGTGTCCATGAAAGCACCTAAATGTAAAAGTGAAATTAAGAACAAAAACAAACTATTGAGGAGCAAATCAAGTAGCACGATTACCAAAACTACACACCAAACTTGATTCTCGTATTGCAGAGAACATCAGGGTTAGGAGTACGGCCACATTTATACTCGTCGATAAGGTAAGATACCTGCAAGAGAAGGCAATAAGTTCCAATGATTGCACCACTTTACATGCACACATACACAATCCTCTGGAATGATCTCACTAGAACAAAGAAAACTCTTACCTTTCAGCAATGATTATATTATGCTTTCCGTTTTACATTTAAGAAAACGACGACGGAATCAACATTTGGCAACCCTATCTTTCTTAATGAAATCCGAATGATTTTTAGATAATTAAACCCCAGGATAGATCAAGTTGTCAACTTGTCGTTATTTTGAAGTTTAAAGTATTATGCGATTTCTATCAGCACACGGGATTGATTTTGATTACCTTGTAAATAGGAAATAGAAAATATGATACTAGCTAAACGTGTCCGCAAAACTAGCATGGGAGCGAATAATCATCGCTCCAAGAAAACAGCTTAAAAGCACAATTATGATGAATCATGAATGTGAGAAGATGCGTCGAGAGGGCTGTTACTTACCACTTTATCCCAATATTCATCTGTCAAATGTACAACTTCCAGTGGTACGTCAACCTGAAGTAAAGTCGTTAAAAGCTTGTTAATGTATTTCCCTCGTTACTAATTTATATGATTCATCAAACTTGAAAAATCAGGAATTTGTGTGCTATATCCATAATGAAATCAAGAACCTCACTTCTTAAAGCAGGGTAATGATTTGAATCCCTATAGTCATAATTGAAATCCGAAGACAAAATGAGTTCAAGAAACTGACCTGACTACAAACCGCTTTTGCATATCTCAAATCCTCTTCCCAGGGGCATGCGGACCAAAAGTTTTCAAAATCTTCCTACAGATAACTTCAATATCAGAGCTAACAGAGTAATAATAGGTTTCAAAGTGCCTAGTGCTCATAGACATAAAACAGAGAGTAAAACGAGTACACAATAACCAATCAGAGTTGGGAGATTGGATCTTCTTGTGATTTTTGTTCATTTGCTAACAGATTTGGTTTGTTTATTAACAAGTGAGAGTGGCATCGGTGCACCAAGGTTCCTAGGTTTTCAAAGGCTGGGAGTGAAGTCTTCATATGCAGTCTTTACTCGTAACTATTGTTTCCGTGACAAAGACCACCCAAAAAGGTAACCTTACTGTTTGGTGCAAGTCTCACTCCTTGCTAGCATACTCACACATTTTCAAGATTGTTATCCGGGATAAAAATTACTTGTGTATATACAACCATCCATGTTTTGCTCTAAGAACTTATGATCATCCAAGCACCACGAAATTTCACAATATCGACACATTATCTTTTGACTCTTGCACTTAAAAATCAAAATCACAGCAAACTATGCATTCAAAAAGGATTACCAAGAATCTCTCTCATTGTTTGTGTAGCCTTAATCTAACAGCTCCATTGAAAATGAACGATAAAAATGACAAAGTTTTGCTATGAAAAGTGTCATCTAACCATACAGATATCATATATGATATACGCATATCAAATTCATCTGAGAATCTAGTAATAGAGCATTCAAATTCACTGGTTTTGACTTCTGAGATCAACAAATAACCAGCTCACACTGAAACGCCATTAGGGGTATTTAGGGTTTGTGGTTTAGGAAAATCCACTTCCACGAAATTCGAAGTTAGAATCTTGAATTGGGGCCAAATATTGGAATCGCATAGCCTATATTGCAACTAACTTACCTTCTTTACCATTTCAATTTAACAAGTAATCAGAAAAATTAGGGTTTATATTCAAAGAAAACCCTACTTGCATCCTAATCAGACAATACGGCCATAAACCTAAATATGATCATCCATAATCATATATCCAAAGTAATCTGCAGTCAAAAAGAAAAAAATCTCATACTTGGAACCAGATTTTAAGGTAGAAAGCAGTGCAGGAGTGTCCGGCTGCGTGGAGGAGACGAAGTGCGACACTGCTATCAACTCCGCCGCTGAGAAGAACCGCCACTTTGAGCGGGCGCTTGCTATTGGGCATCGAGCACGATAGGTAATCACGGTCCAAATCAAGAATCGGGTCGTTAGAGATTTGGGGAATTGCTGTAGAAGATAGAGAGCGAGGTATGTTGATGGATAAGATGGGTCTGACAACAGCTCGAGGGTTGTTTTTCCGAATTGTGGAGCTAAGGGGTTTACGAAGGGAGCGAAAGAAGAAGCCATTGGAGTGTATCTTGGCGGTGGCGGTGGCGGTGGTTATTGTGGTGGGGTGAAACAGAGCAGCCATTGTTGTTCTGAGCATCGTTTCATCGAGCTTTTTTGCTCCGTGTTGGATGACGCCGTCCTGGAAAATTGATTTATGTTGGATTTATTTTACAGTTTGGCGCCCTGCACTTTGAGTTTTTGTCACCTTGTCACTTTTGGAAATGATCTCGAAACCATCGGGAACCGGTTCCGATACCGAGTATCTAATGTCAATGAACAACGTCAAATTCTCTTGAATAAGCATGATCGCTCTTTTCATTTACTCAACTAGAGTGCAATAAATTAGAGGATTTACAGCAACACAAACCATATTGAAGGATTCAACAGTAACAAACATCTTAAAAAAGGAATCCTATTTTGTTTTATTCAGATTCAAGCTCAAAGGAATCCTACATATCATTTTAACTTCAAAGTAGACATGGTTTATGTTGATTTATTAACTCCAAGTGTTTCAAATTTGTTAGTAATAAAACCAGTCGATGGGACCAAGTCGAAGGAAAGTTGGAAACAGACAAAATTGATGGTAACAAATCGAGAAACCATATGGAAAACAAGGTTCGAGGAACCGGTTATGGTGGTTAACGTCTAAAAAAATGAGAACCAGAACCGGCCTCGATCGGTTCCGTATTTTGTGAACGGAAACCAATGCAGAACCGACAGTTCCAAAGCGGTTTTGGTTTCAAATGTGGGTAACCACTTCCAATGCTCACTACCTAAAAGCAGGGTTTATTCGTGTGATTTTGAAGAGGGTGATAAAAAAATATTGGGTCCCAACTTTATATCGTTAAGGTATTTCATCAATGAGTGTAAAATTGTAGTTGATTTTGGTGTCTTTTTAATTTCTATGAGACAAAAGTAATATGTATGTTTCATCTTCACTTCTATAATTTGTATGTATAATTGTTTGTTATCTCATTTTACAATATAATAGAAAATTTTAAATGTAACAAGTTCTTTAAAAAGATTAGAATATACTTGCCTAAAAGAAAAAGAAACAAAAATGATACATGGTGATTGGGATGTATGTCATGATTATGCTTTTTAAATAATTCATGGTATACATAATCATGTAAGAATATATTGTAAATTAAGATTGTGTTTGGTAAAAATAAGCTAGCTTATAAGCTATTCCATCCAAACATATACCAGAAGTTAGCTTTTTGAAACGCTACTTTGAGTAGTTTTTGAGGAGCTTATTNCAGCTACTAGCAAGCTTATCAATCAACAGCTAGCTTATCAGCTATCAGCTACCAGCTAGCTTATCAGCTAATTTGCCAAACATAGCCTAAGTAAGATTTTATAGTACCGTCATTCAACTTAAACATAAAATTCATGTATTTTTATTAACAAACCATCAACATCTTGTATTAGTATTGATTGAATTGCTAAATCAAATCACTATAGAAAATTATTCGAACGGTATACATTGATCTAGCTTTATTCAATTAAAAAACATGTTCCATGATAAATTAACTGCGTTCATTTGTTAAAGTTTTTTTTTCACTTGCGTTTCATTGCTGGCTGATAGTAATTAATAGTGGATGAAAGGTTCATGTTTAGAATCAATATAAGATCAAACAGGAGTCTTTGCGAATTCAGTAGCTATGCTATGTAATACACACCTGACTTCTACCTTCGTGTGTCAATGGATCTTTCACATACTCCCTATTTATTATGTTTCCCTATTGGTCTCACTACCATTATAGGAGTAACANTCCGATAGAGAGTTTGAATTCAGTGATTTAGGAGCATAAATGTACTATCGGGAGAGGGCAAAAGCAAGCCTATATTCTAGATTGGAGGAACAGTTCTTAGGTAAGAAAAGAATCGTGCTAGTTTTTCAAAACGAGAAAATTTATCTGGTTTACGTAAAGAATGTATTTTACATAAATCTTCTGGTTTATGATGACATGCCTATACCAGATAAGCAGAGTTAAATATTGTTTGACCCTTTATGGTGGTTCTAATAATATTATTACATATGCATTCATGGATATTGTTAGGTTTTAATCAAATCTATTACCACATTCAAGCAACGGAAGCATATTAAAAAAAA
>LUCG01091462.1:0-16331 GCA_001633085.1 Carthamus tinctorius | reverse complement strand
GAGTTTTTACGAAATGGATCCCATTTGCCAAAATAGTCACATTTTTAAATCTCAGTTATTACAATATAAGCTTCAACGGTTATCATATTGAAACACATTGTGAGAATGAAATGGGTATATGTACATCACCTCTAATGAATATGGAAGGAAACATATATTAGAGAAATTAATGTGTCAAAATAGTGGGTTATATCTCACTACAATTCGGGTTACTGAATCATATTATGTCATCAATAATGGAATTTTGAACAATGACATATACAAGCTTTGACATGATCGCCTAGCCACCTTGGTCGTAATATGATGATACTTGTGTTGAAAATACATATAGACATCCATTATTTCGAATGAAAGGAAAAATGAAGCAATTAATTGAATCTACCAAATTACAGCAGTTGACTTTTGAAGCAAAAGAAGCAAGAACGTCATCACAATATGCCTCCTTAAATACCCCGAACTTTTACAAAGTCTGCTCATTAGCTAAAACAGGATCGAGACCATCCTTTGCTAAAGACACAAAACAAAACATTTTATTCTTACAACATATACAAGGTGATATTTATGGGCCTATTCATCCAGAATGCTTGTCATTTAAGTATTTTATGGTTTTGGTTAATGTTTCGACACGATGGATGTATGTCGCACTATGGTCCACATAATATGTTGCATTCGCAAAACTCCTTGCACAAACTATACATTTGAGGGCTCACCATGCTGATTATCCTCTCAAGTCTATACAACTTGATAATGCTGGAGAATTCACATCACAAGCATTTGATGACTATTGCATGGCTATTGGGATCAATGTACAGCATCTTGTACCCCATGTGTATACACAAAATGGTCTCGTAAAAGCTACCATCAAAAGGATACAGGTGATAGCCATGACATTGGTTATGCGCATCAATTTACCCATTTCTACGTAGGTTATGCAATATTAAATGCAATTCTACTTATTCGCTTTAGACCCACTACTAACCAACCATTTTCTGCATACCAGTTGGTAATTGGATATGAGCCTGACATTTCACATTTACATATATTTGGTTGTGTAGTACATGTGCCGATTGAGCCTCTACAACACAAAATAGGTCCTCAAAGACAATTTAAGCATATATGTTGGATATGAATCTCCAACAATTATTCGCTATTTAAAACCCTTGACGGGTGATCTATTTACCACAAGATTTGTGGATTGTCACTTTGATGAGACAATATTCCCGTCGTTAGGGGGAGATAGGCAAAAAATGATTTTCTAAGGGAACGACAGGAATTATCATGGAATGTTCCCACTGTGTTTCCCTTTGATCCTCACACTTCATAATGTGAAAGTGAAGTGAAACGAATATTAAATCTTTAAAACGTAGAAGACTCGATACCTGATACGTTTACTAATATTGCAAAACTGACAAGATCACATATACTGACTGCAAATGTACCCGCAAGGTTAGAAGTCCCCAAACAGGGGCACAACACCATCAGAAAAGAGTGTTGCAACCACACATAGTTGAAGTGTGGTTGAGATCATGGCTCGCAAAAGGAAAAGGGGGAGACCACTTGGTTCGATAGATACTTATCCAAGAAAGAAAAAGGAGAATAAGGCATAATCTGATCCACTTATCATCAATACTGAAAACCCTTCTCATGAGATTGTCTTTGACTACAGTTATGTCCATGAATCATTACTGGAGGAGGATCTGAAGTCAATATTGATTCTAGAGAGCATAAAAATCTCAATGATTTATGAGAATGCACATGAGTTGATGGAAAGATAGTCCATACTCATTGATGATATATTTGCATACACTGTTGCTCATGAGATCATAAAGCATGATGACATCAAACCACGCTCAGTTAAAGAATGTCAACAAAGAACAGACTAGCTTAAATCGAAAGAAGCAATCTAGGCAGAACTAGATTCTTTGGCAGAAAGCTAGGTATTTAGTCCGGTAGTAGTTTATGGATGTGGTTACTGCATATCTCTATGGGGAAAACATATTCCCTAGTAATAGACGTAATAACATTTCACTATCTAATTAGTCTAGTAGTTTATGGATGTGGTTACTGCATATCTCTATGGGGATCTAGATTCAGAGATATACATGAAAGAGCCTAATGGCCTTACATTACCCGATTTAAGTAAACCACAAAATGCATATGCAATTAAACTAAAACGTTCACTTTACGGGTTAAAACAATCCGGACGGTTTGAGGAGAATTTGGTTGATTCTTTTACCAAATCATTACCGAATGCCACATTTGAGAAACATGTTGAAAGCATTGGAATGCCGAGACTTTTTAAACTCCCTTGATTAATCTACATATCAAGGGGTGTGGTAGACAAAAGGGGGAGTCTACTATACATTTTATATTGGTATATTGTGCTCTTTCCTTCACCCAATGTTTAATTTTTATCCCATTGGGTTTTGTTTCTTGGTGTAAGGTTTTAGTGAGGCGACAGTTAATATACCGTTTTGTTTTCTTGACTTTTATGACTAATAATGTAAGAATATGAGGGAATATTAGACTAAATGAATAGTCTATAATGCGTGCATTGTACTCTTCCTTCGTCCTACTTTATCTTTTCCCACAGGGTTTTTGTTTTGAAATGAGGTTTTAACAAGACAACGATAGCGTACTATAACCCTTTGACTTGGCACAAGGGGGAGTGTTGAAGGATAAATGTGTCATCATTAGACGGATATGACGATAGAGATAAAATAGAGATAAGGATATAGATAGAGATATTAGAGTTAGACTAGAATCATCATGTATCTAATAGATATCTCTTTGTAACCGGCCCCTATTTAAAGGGCTTGCGATTAATGAAAAGAAACACATTATTGATTCTCTCTACGTAACCGGCCCCTATTTAAAGGGCTTGCGATTAATGAGAAGACACACATTATTGATTCTCTCTACATTGATTATTCTACAACAATATATAATTTATAAAACTTGTTTTTTTTTTATTTTAAAAATGGGCCTATTTACAACCATTCCTTGTCTCAATCCCAGTCTCGTAACCGGTTCGGCGAGGCCGTGAATTTCCATAACAATCGTAAGTAGTTACATATAGTCGGGCTGGTCCTTGTCCCTACCGGTCCCGATCTCAATTCGGTCCCAATCCTGATCCTTTACGAGGGCCGACCATGAATTTCCATAAAGATTGTAACCGGTTAGGTTCCGGTTCGAATCCTCTGCCGATCCGAGGCCGGACTAGATCCATTTGGCCATGTTTAGTTAAAATACATTATTGGAGGAGAATTCTCCTTAAACTTGATAGGCCCATTACAAAATGGCCCAAACAGAAAATGAAGCCCAATAAGAAATCTAATGGGCTAAAACAACCAAGTTTAATTTGAGACGTTGACAATTGTGGAGCTTAGTGACAGTGTGTGTGTGTGTGTGTGTCTGAAAGGAGCTTCGGATCCATTTCCTTTCACCGGCGTCTCTCAATCTCCACATCGGCCGTGGCGGTGGAGGAGTCACCGGCGGTGGAGGTGAAATAGTTCATTTTTTCCAATTCTAAAACAGTGTGTGTGTGTGTGTGTTATGGCGTATAGGAGAAGGCAAGGAGGATTTGGCAAGGATTCAACGTTGAGAGAAGAAATTGCAATACCTAACCCTAATAATTCAAATTCAAATTCAAATCCAAATCCAAATCATCCTTCATCTCCTCCGCAGGAAGACAGTAGTTCAACATCCTCTTCCAATCCTACACAGTCACTCGCTGCCCAAGCCATCAGAGCTTCTTCTGCTCACCGTGACTCTTCTCTCTCTTCGGCCTACGGTCAACCCGCTATTTCACCTAGACAAGCCAAGTCCAATCCTGCTCGATCTTCCTATACATCTTCTTCCAAGGTACTATTGTGGTTGTGTATTGTTTTATTCTACTTCTGATCTGGTAGTTGTTGTTGTTCATGGTGTGATGGAGATGCTACCTTGTTTATGAGAAGCATAATAGGTAGGTACTCTTTTACTTTCTAATGCTAAATGGTGTTCTTTTCAGCTTCACAATTGATGGTGGATTTTGAAGTTGTTTAGGGGAAGTTAATATAGGTCACTAACTACATGTTAGCATTTGTGTAACAACTAGACTAACAATGTTTAAGTTGTAATTTTATTTATATTATATGTGCATTTGAATGGTGGTAGGTTGGTCATAAAAGGGTAAAGTTTGTATCTTCTGATAGAATGGGGAGAATACTATATTTGACATGATTGGTTGGCACCCTGTCTGCTTGTTGCTATAAGCAGAGTTGATATTTTGAAGTTTAACAATGGGCCACCTGTGTCGATTGGAGTGAACTCGAAGCATAAAACTTTAATGTCAGTTTTGTGGAAAGAGTAGAATTACATTCATGGTTATCACAAATGTAACTTTGATTTTGTAATAAGATTTGATGTAAACTAGATCAATAAAATTCTGGCCTAAATCAACAGTGGAAGGTTTGATGATAAGCAGGAAGAATGATATGTAGAAGCAATGGATAAAATACTGAGAATTACAAAAGGGGCGGGATTTTAATCATTTAATGGTGATGTATAGACTACTGCGCTGGTGAACTATTAACCCGGGCTGGAAAAGATTGTCTTTAAGGCAAAGGCATCCTCATGAGAGCTAGAGGCATACTAGAACGAGAGAAAGCAAACAAAGATGGTTAACGTGCTTTCTTTTTATGGGTGTAGAGACTAGAGAGGAAGTTGATGACTTTGGCTGGCCTTGGATACTTCCGGAAGAAGCATTGGCCTGCTTTAACTAGATGCATGGTTTCAGCTTCTATAAATATATTTTGATACTTGTGGTGGTTGTCCATGTAAAGGTTGTGAATAGTGGAAAACAGAAGGGATTGTTTGCTACAAGATACATTACATCTCTAATAGTGTGTGCTATCCCTATGAAGTTGGTACTTTACAACCATGCTCACCACCATATGAGGAACTGATCAGAAGCATAAAAACCTGTAACAAACTGTCAAACTAGACATATGTCAAAAAAAAATCTGAAAAATAAGACTTATCAGTTGCTCTGAGGGAAGAAAGTAACCACTAATAATGAAAACTGTTGTTTGGTTTGGTACTATATAATGGAATCATTCCTGCAGATTCATTAATTTTCATTCCTGACCAAATTGGGGGGAATGAATCTTTTTTTCTACTTAGTTCTTTTTTTCTATATGTCGTTCAATCTCTTGATGTTAAATGAAACATCTTTTGTATTTTCAAGTTGGAGGAAAATATTTTTTTAATATGAAACAATTTTTCATTGATTATATTGGGTTAACCAAGCAACATCAATACAATGCTCATTTCTATTCCCATTTTCCTGCATTCCCATTTTCATTTTCATTCCCATTCCCTAAAATGAATCAAGCACCCCCCTAAATATTTCTAAAAAGCACAGTGCTACAAATACAATTGAAGACATACACTAACCAAAGAGGAAGTTCAGGTAGCTCCAATTAACCACAGACCTTTTTACTCCAGAATTATGTTTTCTACTTCATCTCTTTTGCCATTTGGAGAGTGCAATTAGATGAGCTTGATGTCAAATTGTACTTGCTGTTGTCCTTTTGTAATTTTATGTGTGAGAGCATACGTCGCTTAAGTAATTCATTAGTTCCCTTAGCAGATGGTTACTCGTGGTTGTAGGATGATTCAACCAGGTATGGTTATGCATCAACGAAGAATCCGGACGAACCTAAACGTGGATTTTGGGGTGCTCTTGCCAGAAAAGCCAGGGCCATCATTGAGGATGATGATGTGGCCCAACAGTATGAAACACCTGAAAGGAGGAGACAACAAATGTCTGATACAGAAGCAAAGGGCCAGGTAATAGTTAGATATGATAATTATTATTTTTTTGGTTTGGGTTTTTTTTGGGTTATAGATTGAGTTTTTCAAGTATGAATAACCCTTACTTGTTCAACATCATTTTCTAGTATTCTCTATAATGACAAAATGTAAAATATTCATAGGCTAGAATTAAAGAAATTGGTTCTAGCTCGTACCAGGGGAACATGAACCTTATAGCTAGTCTTGTATTTTGTTATATGCAGTATCCAACTCCATATCAGTTGCCAGAAAACCGTCGAAAGCCAGATAATAATCCTGCCCTGCAGAAGGGGATAGATGCAATTGCATCATCCCTCAATTACATTGGTGGCACCATCGGTAATGCTCTTGAGGTAAGCATTTGCTGTATCTATTTTTCTAAACCTAAAGTCGAAAGAGATTGTTGTTCTGAGTATTAATTATAAACTGGATTACCTTATGAAAAAGATTAATTATATAAGAAGCTTCCAGTTTAATTTGACCAACAAGGTTAAAAGCTGGTGTCTGTTCTAAAGACTACTACTGAACCAGTTTCAAGAAAGGATTGAATGGCTTTTACTTGAGATTTATCTAATGTTAGTCTCACAGGAGGGCATGACAGTTGTGGAGAATCGAACTGCAGACATCATTCAGGAAACACGCAAACTTCATATTAAGAAAAAATCCGAGAAAAGCCCAGCTACAAATGTTGGGAGTACAAGGCAACCATCACAAATGCATACCCATAATACTCAACCCCAGATGCAGACTGATACAGAAATTCAACTGAAGGCCTCTCGAGACGTAAGGTGGCAGATGTGTATTACTGGTTCATATATTGATATCCATATATCTTGCTTTTCGCACTTGTGTGTGTGTATGAACAAAATCATGGAATGTATCCCTTTCTCTTAATCTATGAGATGTATGATATGTGTTTTGACTTGCATAACAGGTTTCAATGGCGATGGCAGCCAAAGCGAAGGTTCTACTTCGGGAGCTGAAGACGGTGAAGGCTGATCTTGCTTTTGCGAAGGAGCGTTGTGCTCAATTAGAAGAGGAAAATAGGGTTCTTAGGGAGAGTGATCGAGATGGGGACCGCCATGAAGACGATGATTTGGTATGCATTTAATTTTATCTACTTTAATCCCATGGCTCATTAGCGTTTTTGTGTTGTTAAATATATGGTAGAAATGCAAAATTCAATTGCTAAGAACATAATTTTAAACTTATATGTATGTTTTTTTACCATAATAACTATAGGCGAAAGATCGTGTGAGAAGATGAGGTTAACGTAAAAAGTAGATCTGAACCATTGGTCACTTTTAATGTTATGGTTTCCCATGAACTGCGGTTTAGAAAGGAATTGATCTGGTGCATCTTATCTCAGATGCATCTCATCCTAATGTGCATCTACTTCTCATCCAACGGTTGATAAGCACTTCTTACGCTAACCTCAACTTCTAATCAGAACCCAACCCAGTGACTATTAACACTTTCTTTCTTCAATCAGGGTGTATACTTTTAACAGTAAGTTACATGTTTGGTCCCTGTGCTTTAGCACTTGCTACCATTAAGGTCCCTAAACCACGCTAATTACATAGATTGTCCATTTTGTCACAAAACGAATCCCTCCCTCTAATGGATTCTGTAACCCAGTCCAGTGATAGGGAATTTTGGTAATTTATGAGGTTGATGATGATAACATAAATGAAGATTTTATTGTTTTGTTTGCATTATAGATTCGACTTCAGCTGGAATCACTTTTAGCAGAGAAAGCTCGGTTGGCACAGGAGAACTCGGTTTATGCTCGGGAGAACCGGTTTCTAAGGGAGATTGTGGAATACCACCAACTTACGATGCAGGATGTGGTTTACATAGATGAGAGCAGAGAAGAGGTATCAGAAGTATATCCCATGAAGAGCCTCACAACCAACAGTAATATCGTAACACCAACAAACACAAACCCGCATGTAATCGGAGATATCTCGTCTCCACCTGTTACCCCCACGAGTCCGTTTCTCGATCAACACAAGATGTGAATTGTTGTTTTTTTTTCCTTGATACATCATTCTGTTCTTGTAAACATTATTTTGTGGACCATATTATATGTGGTTGAATGTAATTTGTTAAATTGTGCATTTCTGACATGTGTATGCAGCCCTTATGAGTAACAAGGCTCATTGAAAAAGCTTCACCATATAATCGGTTTTTAACTCGAAATGTAATATAACAGGTTTCAACCTTTAGATTGAATCAGTAAAACAAACCAACCAAATGATTTAGGGCTGTTCTTTTTTTTTTTTTTTTGTGGATATTCGGAGCTTATTTATTAATGGGAGAATTTCTTGGTGAAATGTTTTCAAGTTAAGTTTGTTTTTTTATCTATTCAAGCCCACTTATCATTTAAAGTTATTTGAAACTAAAAGTGGTCACCTAAATCGCGTATCGCTTAATTCTCTATCATAGCCTATCCTACCCGAGCCTCAACCAAATCGATCTCCAAGCCTGTCGTTCTCCAAGGCATGTGACTCCAGAATTTTTGTCGATAAATCGATCCCTGTAGTTAAATAGATCCTTGTGGTTCAATTTTGTGTTTAAATGGTTCAATCACTATGCTTCAATCCCTATAGTTTGGCTTCTATGGTTTGCTCATTGTGCTT
The DNA here is from genome assembly GCA_001633085.1 of Carthamus tinctorius. Classification (NCBI taxonomy): domain Eukaryota; kingdom Viridiplantae; phylum Streptophyta; class Magnoliopsida; order Asterales; family Asteraceae; genus Carthamus; species Carthamus tinctorius. The sequence continues at coordinate 7,851 of LUCG01091462.1, read as the reverse complement.
ATAAATCATCTCATGTTTGGATTTTGTGGTTCATTGTGCTTATATGGATAGTGGCATGCTTTGCCTCCATAAATCATTATTTGGTTTGTGTAGCATATTATATAAAAAATATATGGCAAGATAATTATACATATTTAGACGTTTGTCAGTTTACAAAAAAACAAATATTCTTATTAATTCAGATTTCATACTTCAACACCGTCTCTTAAAAATCAGAAGTGAAATCAGACTTCAACACCTCTTAAAAAACAAACATCACCTTAGTAACTTTGATTGGCATTTAGTTTTCATCACTAGGAATTTATTTTGGAATTCCAGTTTGTTTGTATGCTTGAAACTTTTACACAAGAGATATAATTGCCATAAATACATATATACATACACGTTCACTTACAAACTCTCGTGTATCCAACGATCTCTCATGTATCCAACGATCAAAAAATGTATCGGTTAACGCCCAAGACCTTTGTTACTTACTTTGCATAACCAAATACCAATCCTCAAAACATATATTGAGATCGAAATACGACACCAAGGTTGGTATTGATGAGCATCGGGCAGTCAAGAGCTGTACATCATCGGGTGTTTAGTATCAAAAGAACTGGAAAAAGAGACTTGTGGATCCATCACTATATGATTTGATATCTGCTGGCTTCACAACTGCTCTACATAATGGGCATGTCCTCTCTCGATCAAACCTGCAAGTATGAAACAATGGATACGTATTTGTTCTTGGTTTTGATAAGGTGGCAATCCGCAATGCAAACGATCACCAGATCGTTTGGAATGTGTTAATCTTAGGTGTCTGATCTAGCTTAAATGGGTTGAGCATCTGATTGTTAGTTAGGGTTGGCATTTATCTTCATCTTAACGTAATTACTAATTCAATTCCGACATTCATTGCTTCAACTAGTTAGAGATTTATGCATTGAGCTTTTCTTGTTGATCCATTTGTCAGATAAACTGAATGTTGGTGTGCTATGGCATTTATGACCAATTTGGAATGATTTATGAACATGTTCTCCAAAATCGAAAACATTACTTGGGAAGGATTGCCTATCCCGTTGTTGGGGCCTTTGGCTACCCTACCTCATTCCCTTCACAAGCCAAGGACAAGAAGATCTTATAGCCTAATTGACTGCAAGTTGAATAAGCTATGACCCTCTTTAGATAGTTCTGGAATATTATCATTTGCTCAGATAAAGTCTCTCGTTCTACAACTCACTTTCAAGGGGAGGCGTGGAAAACTGCAAATGTGTGGTTTGTAGCCGATGCAGAAAAACGAACAGCTTCTTCTTCTATTTTTGTGTTTTGTGATTTTAATATGATTTGATTGTAGAATTTATTCATCTTTTCAATGGGTTTTTTTATTGTGTGAATAGTTTTCCTATAGGTTACTTTTATCTGTATGAGGAACGAAGTTGGTACTCGATTTCATCTATTAGGGTATAACATTAGTCCTTGCAAAAGCCTGCATTTTAATCTTAACAGGTCAATTAGAATAAACTCTTATACAAAATCAAGGTTACTAATGTTCATGCTAATGAGATATGCTATATGATAAGCTAAAATATAAGAGAATTTTCTTATACTTTTTGTATTAATTTTTTATTATTACGGAAGGCATTTATTTTAAGATTTGTGTTATAGTACTTGTCGGCACCCCGTTTTCACAATATTGTCAAGATTGGATTGAGCCATCGATATCAATGGATAGGCCTGGAAATCAAAAATAGAAGGGAGAGGCATATCATATATTCCAAGATTTAGAAGACTACCAAAAGGGAGCAAGAAAGAAGCAAAATGACTAACCATTCTGATACACATTCTTCGCAAAATATGTGTTTACACCGTAGCACGATTGGAGAGTGCATTTTTTCCTGACAAATGGCACAAAGATCTCCAGCAGCACTCACCTGAATGAACCAATGTGTGTAATTAGTCAAGCTGTCTTATTACAAAGTTTATGAAATGATAATTAAGCCATCAACATGCATGAATCATGTACAAAAAAATTCCTCCATGCCTGCTCAGTAGATGCAGAAGCCCCATAATGCACCTCTTTAGAAGACAACGCCCTTAAAGCCGCAAACACCAAACGAACCTACACAAAAACACCCTCCAACTTCAATACCAAATAATTGCACCCATATGTTTTTTAGAAAACTTATCATATATATACACCTTCTGTATGACAGATGTAAGCTTGAAAGTTAAGTACAATCCTGCTGTAACTGATGAAAAAATACTTCCATATTCTTTGTTGAGAAAGAACCGATACCAAACAGGGGTAGGCAACAAAGTACGATACAGCAGTAGCATGTACTCAACCAGAGTTAGCATTTGACCCTACAAAAATGCATCATTATGTTATATTCCGGAAGAATAGACTCAGAAAGCATGAAACAGATTGAACTTCTCACAATCAAGAAATAAGAACTAATTAACACATGTCATATGAGCTACCTGCTTCCGATAATTATGACCTCCAGTGTTCTTGTAGTACATTAAAAGTAAACACTTGAAGACCATTCCTGCCTGCCGTGCCATTGAGTCTAAGGTGAACAAATATTAGGCTATATTCATCTTGGATATCTAAAATTTCCATTTTGTCGGTTTATTTTACTTGGAGGAATACTCATAAAAGAGACACAAATTTGGTTAGTGGATACCGTTGAAATACAAAGAGCTTACCGTTAACCAAGATGATGAACAAAGCATGCCAGAATGGTGGGACTGACTTTGGAGGAAGCAAAATCAATGGATGCATAAGATCATCATTTTGATACCACCAGTAAATAAAAACTACATGAAGCACAAAAATCACAGTGATGCTGATAAGAACAAAAAGTCTCCTCTCTCCCTGTAGAATATGATATTTAAAAATGCTTAGTGGCAAGAATAATGAAGAAACAGAAACTAGCTTCCATGGAAGAGAAGACTTCCAAATTTCAATCTTACCTTTAAAGCAGTTTGCTTTTGCAGAATGTCATTTGATTTGAATAGGACCGCAGAAATCCAAATGGTTCCAAAAAAACCTGAACAGCACATATATATGTTAGTGTTTCCATATATGATACTGGCTTGCGGTACCAAACAACAAACAAACATTCAAGTTTTGCTACTTCATCATGTTAAAAAAATTTAGCCATTTTGTAGTTATAGAAAAATGGTTTCTGCTACCCTCCAGAGTGCCCTCACCCACCGTACCGGTCCCATGGCCATCATGGGGGAATTATATCGCGGTATCATAGGGCAGGGTGAAGTGAGCATTTCCAAGAAAAGTTCCGTGATGCACCAGAACTCCATAGGTTTGTAGAATAATCCAGAAAATTCTACACCTCCCTTGAATCTTATAGAATTGCCTATAACATTACAGAGTACTCTTTGACACAATGCATCGGGTTGTAGAATCTAGAAAGTTCCTGTTGACTAGGATATTCATGTAATCTTTAATGTACAAAAACAGTTTCGAATAAGCTCCCTAGGAGTTGGCCCTTATACATGTTTCTACAATGTTGGCAACTATAACTTTTTCTTGTAGTTCCTCTTCAGCCTCTTTTCATAACGATGCCTCTCGTAATGAATTTCATCTCTTTGATGGGGATGATAATAGCTTTTAGGAGGTAAATTGCATGAATTTCATCTCGTAATGTTTTTGAGTCCATTTCCTATTTTGCATAACGTACGTTTAAAGCCTTCATTTTGGTAACTCAGATGTGACATCTCAAAATTTTAGGTACTTAGCTTACATTTGAGAATGCATGAAACTGCAAAATACAATTCATTCCAAAGTACATTATATTCATTCAATTTTGGCTTTCTGTGTAAGTTACTTTAGCACTTGCCAAGACAAGGTTTTAGCCTATTCCACAATCTGAATTGGGTTATACACGAAGTTTTTATTGACCGATGTCAAGTAGAATCCTTAGAGTAGACACTATATAGTTGGTTCTCATCCTTCAAAGATTACGAGTGCAATAAGAGCATCTGTCAACAAAAGGATACCCTGCAATATAATCCATATTCACATGGTTATTGGAAACAAAAAATCTCTTGGCCTTCTAATTCAAGTTCTTTCACCAACTCCCACTCTTTTCATTCTGACCTACCACTCATGAAAGCAAAGAAATCTGAGTGCTAAGCCCACATGGTTGGTTAAAGGCAAAAACAAAAGCCCTGTTTATGCTATACTGGCCTCAACATATAAACTTTCCAATAAAATCAGAGTCACTGCCACCAACAGTCACCTAAATTTCAATAGCAAACCAAAAGGCAGAAAATATTTATATGGGATTAACACCAAACAATCACACACAAAACTATAACAACCATATGAAAGAGAAGTAAAACAAATACCTTGTAAATGCTGGCGGATTAGAACAACCAAAAGAAGCAAAGAGAAAGGAAGAATCTGCTCAATCCACTGTGCCACATTTTGAATATCGTATCGGTTATTAGTCGAAGAAGGTGAAGGAGTTTGCCCATCAACTCCATTAACACCAACCCCACTCCTTAACTCTTCTACTCCTCTCCCACTAAAATTATCTATTTGTTCCTCACCATTACCAACCGTTCCACCACCATCTGCGGCCACATCCGGCGGCAGCTCCTCCTCCATGCCACCCATAATCCTAATAGAAACTTCCTCCGCCCCGTTGACTACACCACCGCGGTCGCGATACTGGACTAAACCATCATCAATTACATTACCGTGCTGCATCTCGAGATCGGAAATGGAAACCGGTTGCGAACGGGTATGGAAGACGCCTGAGTGCTCGAGAAAAGCCAACAGTGGCGCCCGAATGATTTCACGTAACCTGAACCTTAGACCACTTCTACTGCTGTTTGAAGATAAATTACCAGCAGAAGAAGAACGCTCCATTTTCTAGGTTCCAGTTACTAAAAAGAGGATATAAACAAAACCCTAATTTTGACCAGAGTGAGCCTGCAGGGCACGTCACAGCCCCCTTCAAGAACCAAAATATAAGTCAATAGAAGTAACAGAAAAAGACATCAATATGCATGCTGCTTACTATTGTAGCCTAAATTGCAGAAGCAACTAAGGAGTGTGGAGAATTTTGTCAATGAAATTGGGGGATTTTGCGTGTAGAGGTGAAAGAAAGATAGAAAGAAAAGGTGTTTTTGGAGTGTGGATGATTTTTTTCACATAGTTATCGTCGTTGGAACAAGAAGTAGTCTTCTTACTTTCGACCAATCGCAGTGCGCGCGCCATTTCCAACTTCCTCTCTACTTTTTCTTTTCACCAAAAATAAAACCATATATTGTTACGCCTACATTTTGTAACAGAACTAATTACTAGCTTCTAAGAGTTCAATGTATAGATTTTATTATAAGTAGCAAGATAAAATAAATAATAATATCAATAGTTCAATAGAATTATTTGAGTATTCTTTTTATTAAAGTTACAATAGTTTATAATTAATCAATAAAAAAAATGCTTTGATAAAATAAATAAAGTAAGAAGTAAAAAATGTGAATTATGTAATTTAAGAATACAAAATATAAAGAATGTTCTACTATAATGACCAAATATGTAATTTAATCAAACATTTTATTCGATATGTTAACCACTTAATTTAACAAAATTGAATGAATGAATGAAAATAGAATGAAAATAAAAACAACTGAGATGAAAAAAAAAACAGTTGTTAAAGAGCAAGGGCTAAAATCATTATAAATATCAAACGACGGGAACTAAAATCGTAGTCTTGTAATTTAACCACAAAGGAAATTTTGTAATTTATTGTAATTTAAGTGATTTCTATGATCACATTTATTTTTTGCTGCAAATTGTATGACATGGTAATTTGGTTTGGTCCATGTGGTATGATTTTTCTTATGAAAATCCTTCTTAAACTTTATTTATTATGCATTTGGTCTTATAATATACACTTTCTTTTAGATCGGATCCTTGAATATCATTAAAAATGAGGGTAAAATGGTCTTATTGTTGTAGGATTATGTGTCATCATCAAAATGAAGTGATTGAAAGAATATTTTCTATATATTAGAGATTACCATAATGAATGTTTCATTTTCATTGTAAACTACTCTCTATTTAAAGGACTTATGATTAATGAGAATTACAGACTTCATTCTCTATTCATTCTTTGTTGTTCTATTTTCTTTTCACTTTAACACGTTATCAGCACGTATGCTCTATGAAGATTATCAAGTCCGCACCAACATCTATGGTTATGCTATGAGATAATCAAGCATATTACTCGTTTACGGTACTAATCCGTCAAATAATTCAGGTATGGTTTCAATTATGTTATTTTTATTATATTAATTAACTTTGATACCTTGATGAACTTGTTAACATTATGTTCCTATATGTCTGTCGCTGCATGTTCGAAACATATGCTTACTTGATATTTGTAAAATTTGTTTGAAAAAGAAGAAGATTTGTTTGTTTATTAATAAAGTTATATTTGATATCATCTTATAACAAGTTTTAATTTTTTTTTTTTGCTGTAAACTAAAACTTAGTTTAAATACAAATTTATATTATCTATTGAGATATTATAATGTTAAACAAATTAATTTTGATTTAGCGTAATTTAGTTTTTGGTTGAGATGCTAGATGGTGTAAATTTTATTGCTTTAGACATGCTATCGCTACTAGGCTACTATATTAGGCATATATTTAGTTATTTTAAGTGGTTAATATATTTAATCTTGTTAATATCATTTATTTATCAGTACATCATATTTTTTTTATTTAAGTATTTTGATGTATTAATTAATATTCATCTTGATATTAGTTGTCATAAATTTCAATTTGAATATTATTTAAAATCATATTATATTTTGAAAATTAATTATTCTATTCAGGTACTTCTCCATTTAACTATAAATTGACATTAATATAAAAGATTTGCATATTATTATGGGTTAATTTCATATATGCCCTTATTAAAACTCAAAATATCATATTTACCCAACCTAATCTACAAATATCATATATATCCTTCCTAACTTATCAAAATATCATATTTACCCAAATAGCTATTTTTAATTATTTTAAAACAGATTTAATAATAAAAAATAGTTAAATGACTATTATACCCCTTTTAAGTCTAATTCACAAATATCATATATGTCATTCATAACTTATAAAAATATCATATTTACCTAATTAATTATTTTTATCAATTTACCTTTTAATCATTATAAATTAAACTAAATTATCAAATAAGTTCAATTTCCCAACAACCACAGTATTGAGTATCCTCACAAATACCACAAATTGAGGAGAAACTGGAGCAATTAGAGTTTTAGAGATCAAAGTTTTCTTTTTGTGTCACACAGGCAGTAAAGATCCCCCACCTTTGTCTTCCATTATCAGCTTAATTAACTTAATTTATCACCATAAAAGAAATTAAAAGACTTAGTTAACCAAGTTCTTGATTCCTTCTAGTTCATGCCACCAAATATTACACAAACTAATGCTTCTGATTCAAGTATCACTAACATTGGGAAGACACCCATGAATTCACATTTGTTATAGCAGCCATGGAAGCACTTATTCCATTTGGGCTTTCTTCTTTGGAGCAGCTAAATCTAGTTATCAATGAAGAAGAGTTCGAATACTTTGTTTCAATTTGTGCGTGGAAAATCCCCCCAAAGCCACCGATTCTCCTTTTATAATAGGTGTCCATTGATTTTCCTTATTGAATCCCCACAAAATAGAAAAGCCAATCCATTGAATCTCTCACAAATTGAGAATCCATCCCTTTTGACTTGCTCTCTTTTCTTTTAATTCACGGCTTCCTTGCACAAAAACAAGAGAGCCCGTTTCTTTTTCTTCCAAATTCCATGATG
>LUCG01091460.1:0-29623 GCA_001633085.1 Carthamus tinctorius | reverse complement strand
GCCTAAATGACATAGAACACAAAAACCTGCCACCATTTTCAAATCAGGGAGATGCTAATCAACAGAAGATATGATCTTATCAAGCATGAAACATCATATAGACAGTAATTTGTACATGATCTCTATATAATTTCATACCAAAAACGAAGGAGAGATCTAGAAGAAGGAGGAATTTGCCATACCTGGGAGGTATTAGGGTTTTAGAGAGAATGGCGGCTAGGGTTTATGGCAGTTGCGAGTGAGGATTGTGGGAAAAGTGTCTGCTATTTATATACGAAAATAAAACCCTGCAGCCACTTGGCTTTTAACTAACTTTAACTTTTTCTTTCTTTGAAAGAATAACTAAATTTAAACTTAAATTGTCATTTTTGCTTAAATTTTTGGGTTAATTTCATATATGCCCCTATTAAAATTTGAAAATATCATATTTATCCGGTCTAATTTATAGATATCGTATACCCTTTCTTAACCTATTAAAATGTTATACATGCTCTTTCTAACCTAGTATGATAATTTAATACGTTAAAAAGGACACATGTGATGTTTGTATATTAGGTCGGCTAGATATAAGATTTTCAATTTTAATAAAGGCATGTATTAAATTAACCCTAAAATTTTTAGTTTTTTCCTTGGATAATAATTTTTTAATGATACAAAAGTAAATATTCGATAAAACTTTTTGTCGATGATAAATCGTTCGGTTAAGAGTAGGGGTGGCGGTCGGGTCGTGTTTGGGTTGGCAGGTCACGAGTTCGCGGGTTGGCATGTCAAAAACCTCGACCCGTGGCAAAGGTTGGCAGGTCGGCGGGTCAGACACGGATTGACGGGTCATAAAGGGGTCATGGGTTGGTGGGTCTTTCAACTAATAGTATATAAAACAAATAGCTTATAATATGTCTTTCAACAAGTATTTGGACTTAGGCATGTTACTCGAGTTACGAATATTTGGACGTTCAAAGTCAAAATGTTATTTTCATTATATAAAAAAATTAAAAACTATAATTAGTTAAAGATAAACGGGTTTGCGAGTTAACCCGCCAACCCCGAACACAACCTGCGAAATTAGCGGGTTGACGGGTCAAAAACCTCAACCCAACCCCGTTTATCTTCGTGTCGTGTCGGGTCTGGTTGGTCGGTCATGTCGTGTCGAAAATTGTCACCCCTAATTAAAAGTAGATGCTTTTGTATTTGAAATTCATAATTGTTGCAAGGCAGTCTATGAAGCCTTAGGAGAGTTTCTTACTTATTTTTGTAGGCATGGATATATTTTGTTAAATTTTGATGGATGCATTTCAAAACATATAAAAAAATATACTAAATATTAGCCCAAAAACCATAAATAAAAATGAAAATTTTATTAAAATCAAACAATTATTTTGAAATCAGCCAAACAAACCAAATAACATAACATCTCTCGAAGCAACTAATTTTTTTTTTCTAATCCCTCCTACATAGGTTCTTTAGCAAATGAATTAGACCACCTCATTGATGCACCACCCCCCATCAATTTTCCTTTTCCAGTAAATGAACAAACGAGACCAATAATAGAAGTTGAAGGAAGTCTTGGAGTTATGGACAATAGATGAGTGCCATTACCCAAACAAAATTTATGAATCGTTTACCAAATTCTTTCCGCCAAGAGAGTTGCCTTGAAAACAACTGTTGTAAGCATTTTAAACTGGTAAGCGCTTACCAGGTAAGAGTAATTTCTCACACTTGCCCCGGTAAAACGTTTAGTTAACGATCCTTAACTTTTGCTTATGTTTTTTTAAGATGGTAACTTTGTCTATGCTTCCTAACTTCTGTTTATGGAGTTATAAAGCACGGTATGGGACAATTGGGCGGCACGATGCATGAGAGATTTCATGCAGACTATGCATGTTATAATCAAGGGGTTATGTTGATGTTTTTTTTTTTCATATGTCTTTGAATGATGGTGACTAGTGATAATGTTTAGCAATGACGGTTTAATGATGGTGTTGATGATTATTGAGATGATATGCTTTGATTGGGGATTATTTTATGCAAGTTAATGTTTATTGTACAGTTTTGATCATGGGATGAGGATGTTTCGGTTGTTTATGCATGTTAGTGAAATGGTGGTGGCTAGCGATCATGTTGGTGGTGGCATGACGAGTAGATGGTGGGGGTTTAACAAACAGATAAACTTGTTAGTATAAATTGGAAGTGTTTTAAATAAACTGACTTATGCATAAGGCTCTATCTTAAAAGATTACCAAATAGATCATTTTCTATATCATTAAGCTACTACTAAACAATCACGTATAACTGATCGAATAAGATGTGAGTTTCGTTAAGCTCATCCAAGGACCTGTTTGTTAGTACCCTAACGAGCTAAATGAAACTTACAACTTATCCGTTCATTATACATCTATTGTTTGGTAAATGGCTTACTGATATAGATCATGGATTATTCAATAACTTTCCAGGCAGCTTTATGAAGAAAGCAATGTTTTTCCCCAAATGCACATCCCAATTGAAAATAGCTATTTCCATCTATAACAAACCTCATAAACAAATAACCTCTTAATTGATACAAACAGATTAATTCACACAAAATAACTTTATTCTTGTAGGATTTAATGAAAAACAACAAAAGTAACGCCTCCTTACCCTCACTGCCACATCAAACTTTTCTTTTCCTACCATATGACCCCTCAAATGGAGTACCGCAACCTTTCATGACCCCATACCCAAAACCCTTCTTTTATCAGTATATATATATATATATATATATATATATAAAGAAAGGTTCATGCGAGAAACATAACTTTTTAAGAAAAAACGAGGAGCAATCTTAGCCACTCATCCGGTCAATAAATGCGGCTTTGACCATGGTCCCCCCCTTTAATAATGNCTCCGTGATCACGTCCACCGTAACCCAAGATGTGTGGCTGAGATTGCTCATTGTTTTTTCTTAATTTGACATGCTTTTCGTACAAACCTATCTCTCTCTCTCTATATATATATATATATGTAAAGAGAGAGAAAGAAAGAGAGAGAGAGAGAGCGGGTTACTTGGAATCCCTCGGCCCTATATGCTGGCTTGTAACAGGGGGTACCACCACCTTTCCCTACCCTGCGTGAACCTTCCCCCTACCCTCACGGCAGGACGTAGGGGTGAGCAACGAGTCCCAAATCCCGATACCGAATCAATACCATACTGATCCCGGACCGATTGGTAATCAGTTTCATGTTTTTCTATAATCGATATTCGGTAATATCGGTATCGGGTCCCATCTAATCACTGAAAATACCGACCGATACTAAAACTCGAAAAACACATTTTTTCGAAGAAGCACAAAAGAAATCACAAATTCATTACAAATAAAACGGTTCATTATCGGTCAAGGTGTGAAGATACCAACCCTAAACCTTCAAAAAACTCCAATTTATTGCAATTGATCACCACTTCAATATCTAACCTCAATAAATCAAAGTTTGAAGGTTTTAAAGTGTAAAACCGGAACTGAGTGGGTACTAGTACCGAAATACCGTTACCGGTTCCGAACCGGTACCGTACACTTCTAATCGGTTCAATATTCGGTATTAAGTTTTCCACATTTTCGGTATCGGGAATTTTCGGTTCGGTATGGTACGAGTCCCACGTTCACCCCTAGCGGGACGGGTGGCCGGCCTAACAAAGGGAGGCATTAGATAACCGTTGATGCACCGTATAAAAGAAAGGGACTAATAGCGGAAGGCAGCTATTACTCGAGGGACCAAATTTGCAATTTGATACATGGAAGGCGGTTATTTTGCACAGTTTGATTATGAAGCCTTTGAACCCTAAACCCTAATTTTGGGTCCTTTTGCCGTGGCTCCCTCTCTGCACTCTCCGGTCCGCCATTTTCATCCGCTTAGGTTTCCGGCCGTCCACCCTGCTTCCTGCCAGGATTACCTGCAACTCCTCCCTTCACCCTTAACTCTCTAAAAGAAGAAATTAAAGAGCCCAGAAGCTCAAATTAAAGCATCTGCTAACGCCGAGGTATGGTTTAGTGACTTATTGTATCATCTCTGTTTTATGGTTCGTGTCTGATTGTTTCTCTTGGTAACAGATTTGGTGTAAGATAATGGCGACACAGTCACATGCTCAGGCGGTGAAGTCGTTGAACAATGGAGCTGGAAGAAGACGCTTTGTGGTATGCTTTAATTTATTAATATCTAAATTCTTATTACATGTTTGTTGTATTCTGGGAAAGTATCAATGTGAAAATTTTCAATATGGAAGGTATGAGGGTTGGTTAATCATGGGGAGGAGGGAGTGCAAGGTCTTAAAAAGTTGGTTATGTTGAATTGCTGATGATGTTTTTGACACTTTGGTAAAATGTGTATTTGCAGTTCAAGACATTTTCTCAAAGAATTGAAGAAATTGATGTCGATGTTTTTCGAAGTCTTGATCCCCTCAAGGCAGAACCCTCAGAAGGGTCATCCTTTTTTCACGATTGCCTGGTTGAATGGAGGGTATGTTACACTTTCCCTTCAAAATGTTAGACATACTGTATGCATATGCAGTATGCAGATACTTTTAGTGAATTTGGCTTTCACCTACATTATGGGTAAGGTTATGCCTGTATTAGGTTACACCTTGTGACGGAGCTCTTAAAGTTACAATGGAGGGCACACTACATATTTGCCTAGGTTTCGTGTAGATGATAATTGTGGGTGTATTATTTGGCAGCTAGTTCTAGTAAGTTTTATGCATTAGAGGTTCTCACTGTTCATACAATTTCTAGGCTCTTTATGTTCACTCTTTTATAGTGCTATTTGACAAGGCATGCGCTAGAAGCATAAGCGGTTTAACTATGTTACCATGCTTATTCATGAACAAATTTTGTTCAAAAGCAAAGGCATACATGAACATGCACATGATTTTATTTTTATAATACATTTTAGCATGCTAGCATGATGACGTGGGAATGTGGAATGTTAAATGTTACTTCTAGTGGTTTCTAATTTGGCTGGCCTTCGGTCTGCCTGGTCCTGTATTGGATTGAGGATCATCTTCTCGATTCTAATTGTTATAAAGATGGCTACATTTTTCTGGCTATCAGAATCATTGGCATTTCTCGTCATTTGGGCAATCTGTGATCTGTATTAAAATATATCCAAGTGAGAAAGGTTTAGTTCAAAATGTCACTTGGATTATAGGAATCCCAGTTTATGCTTTGGTTTCATCTATGCTCCCAAGTAATGTTATATACTTTACTCAGTCATTACTTTGGTAGCTTTTAAGGTCTTATTGTTCATGCACATTTCTATTATTAACATTTACGACATTTCAAATGTTTGTAAGGATTCACAATGTCTTTATAACAGTGATGTTCAAGGACTGTAACTTGGCATTGTACTTCGAGGAATCACAGAATCTGGCCCCATACTTAATACTTTTATATTTCACAATGTCTTTATAACAGTGATGTTCAAGGACTGTAACTTGGCATTGTACTTCGAGGAATCACAGAATCTGGCCCCATACTTAATACTTTTATATTTCATGCCTCGAAACTATTGGCACCAAAAAAACCTTTGTGCTTAAAGAATATTATTTTTCTTTTGGTTTATTGACACCTTTTCTTTCATCTATCCATATAGGAACTTAACACTGCAGAGGATTTTATATCGTTTTATGAGGAAATGTTGCCGTTGGTACAGACATTACCACAGATTATCTTGCAGAAGGAGTCAATACTTTCGAAGCTTCTTTCTAGGTTGGAGATGAAAGGGAGATTATCGCTTGAACCAATTCTTAGGTATTATCTCACATATCTTATTCTTATTTGTATCTCTGCATCTCTATTATTATTATTATTATTATTATTGTTATTTGTCAAATAACTTGCTGTTAATTGGTCAATATCATATTGTTGGGACAAATAGATGTGATTGCAAACGACATGTTGGCTAAACATGAAATTCATTACATCAGTAACTAAGAAAACTCTATATTACAATGAAACCAATCTCCACCTTATGCCTGCACTGGAATCATCGCTGTAATTATAAGCTTACATTTATGGCCATATAAGGTCATATTAGAAAATTCACACAAGATAATAGGCAATAAAAGGAGTAGAACTCAGACCTTTGTTATTATTCACCGTGTGGCTGACTTTAATAAAGCACGGTGCTTTTGCTTTTTAGAATGTCACAGAAAAACTTTGTATTCTCCTGATTATTGTTCTAATATGATTTTCTAAATATTGGTTTCAATGAGAAAGAACACGGCATTCATAAAATAGAAGTCATATAACACCAAAGTAACAGAAATCAAATACTTAACTGCTTAAGCATGGGCTGTCTTTTCGTTTTTTGATGATTGGTATAAATCGATTACATGCCTTGAAGATAGGATGATAAATGACGCATGTTCATATTTTAATTATGTGTAATGTGTCAGAAGGAGCATCTCCCAATAATAGTTTCTCAAGTTAATGTTTCTTTGCTTGGAGAGTGGACAACAAGCCGTTTCTTGTTGTTAAAAAACAGCTTGGTTGTACCATATGTTTTTTATCCTATACACCTTTGTTTAACTTCTGCATAGCTTACATCTGCTCAAATGTTTTTATGCAGGTTAATAGCGGCATTGTCTAGAGATCTCTTGGAGGACTTTATTCCGTGAGTTTATGGCCATTGATATCTTTGTTCCTTTTATTTTCGTTTTTGGACAACTGATTGGTCTGTTGAAAATATTTGTCTTATTGTTCATTGCATCTAATGACGCCCATGATGCTAATGGTTTATAAAATCCAAATGAGTTTATCATTTTGTGCTAGATATCCTTCTCTTAGTATGGTGTTTTTGTTTTTCATGTCTAATTATTATTCTATATGCCTATATACGGGTCAACATAGACTTGTGCCTTCAAGAGGATATTTCGTTCCAACAGTTTGGCCCCTTTGGCTCCAGAATTTTATGTGTGTGTGTGTATATATGAGCTTGAGGGTTCAAGTATTCAAACAGATCAACCTATTTTCCTGAAAAGGAGGTGGTTGCAAAATTTTCTCTTGCTGAATATGCTAGCCTATTATGGAAGGAAATTTATATCAAACACATGCACAGAGATATTTGTGGATATTAATCTAGGTTCCTGTTTTTGCATATGCCAAACAGTGGAACCACACCATATAACTGTTGGGTCAATGTTAACCTTGCAGTAGCCTCTGTTGTGGGAAGTAGTTTTTGTTAGTGTTTGCAGACTTTGCCTCCTGGAGGGTTTATGGAGTGTCATTTTTTCTCCTTTTGTTTAAAAAGTGATGCCGAGTAGAGTTCATTTGTTGGGTAGCACATTCGGGAATAGCTTTTTACTTATTTCTAAAATTCTTATCCTTGGCTGCCTGGTTTGTAAACTGACATATTTTGCATTGTTGGCTATGATTCACATCTTCTACAGTATTCCTTCCTAGTTTTGCTTCTTATGGACATATAATATATGTTTGGTCATTCATTTTAAACTACCTTGGCCTCCTGGTCTCTACAGATTTCTGGGAAAGGTCGCGGATTCAATGGTTTTGCTACTCAGTAGTGGTGCTGAGAGGGAGTCAGATATAATCGAGCAGGTCTAAGCTGTAATTTTGTCGATATTTTTTTATTACATATTATGAAACAAGAAAGCTACAATTTGGTTTTTGCTTTGCAGATTTTTACATCCTGGTCATACACTATGATGCATTTACAGAAATATTTAATTAAAGATGTTGTCTATGTCCTCAAGTAAGTAAAATGAATTTAGTCTGAATTTTCATGTTAAGAAGTTACCATGTGAGCAGATATCATTTCGTTGTTTACCTAATCGGCTTCTTTCTTAACCTGTGTCTATATTTGACATATCATGTTGGAAAATGGCTAACAGTATCTATTCATTCCCATGTCTTTCTCTCAGAGTCACAGGTAAATTAAGGTTCTATCCAAAGGATTACATCCAGGAATTTATGGCGGAGTCTGTCTCTTTTTTGTTGAGGAATGCACCTGTTGAGCAGCTTAATAAAGGTAGAGCATCATATATTTGTAATATCAGAGCCTCATGGGAATTGATGCTTGTGTATTCACTTTGCTGTTCATTTATTTGCTAATCTGGCTACAATGTTTTCGTTGTCAACACCCATTAATAACTTGTGAACTTTAAACTTTACAGGTATCAGGAAAATCATGTCCGAAGTTGTGGCAAAACCATTGGAAAGTAGAAAATCTGGAGCCAGTGCATTATTATTTTATGTTATGAAAGGATTTTCATCGAAGTTGCATTCCAGAGCTGAGCAAGTGATGCGGCTATTACTTCATGGTGAAGTAATAGCAAGTGGTGACAAAGACCCAGAAGGCAAGTTCTTTTACCATCTGAATTTTCTGCACTCACCTATAATTGGAAGTAGTCAAGAGATATACATCATGACCTTCATTGTTTTGTTTCCTTCCCAATTTCTTATTGCGTCCTTTTTTGGTCTACCCTGAAAAGTTTGTTATAGAACACTTCTTGTTTTGTAAGATTTTCTCAAGCTTGTTGGTCATGCTTCAAATCACTCAGTTGCATATTAAAATTTGCTTCAACACTATGGAAATTTCTTGAACTTTCGATCAGTCTTGTATTGGTTTACCATAATGCCTCTATCTGTTTGGTACAGGCCCGAATCCGGTTGTTGAAGTTGTGATCACAGTCTTTCAGCGGTTATGTGAAGAGCTGCGGTCCACAGAGTTGAAATTGTTGGTGCAGCGTGAGGGAAAGGAAATATACGACTCCATTGCTAATGGAAATTCACGCCATCTCAGTCATCTTCTGTCCCTGTTTGTTTCTACTATGCATATTAATAATGTGCACAAGATGATAGGTATGATTAGCCACTTTTTAGGTAGACCTCTGTTTCTTATCTTTGTTTATCTATGATTGTCTTCCATTAACCTGTATTTGAACTTTACAACTACAGAGTTTGAACCAGTGCTTGAGCTAGCTAAATTGCTTATCGAGACTTTTATCATGCCTTCTGGCATGCTATTGAAGGCTGAGGACCAATCTTCTGAAATTATTGATAAAATTCTGCAGCTGATGCTTTGCATTCTTGATGGTCTTCATAGTGGTAATCATGCTGCAATTCTTACAGAATTGTCTATGCAATGGGCTCCTATATTTGAGATGAGGAATACGAGGTATCTAGCATATTACCTTTGTATGGAAATTGGTGGTATTAATAATTATTCTATTAAAGTCGTCTTATTTAAAAAATAAAGTATTTTTAATGACTGTTTTATTAAAGCATTTTGTGTTTAAAATTATCAAAAAGGGTTTTTGGTAATTTTCTAAAATTTCATTCCAATTCCAAAGCTATATTCTATGAACCAAACATATAGATTCCAATTTCTTTAATAGATTCCATTACAATTCTGTCAACCAAACAGATGGTCAAACCTGACAACATTCCATTTCAATTCCTTCAAATTCCTTTGACAAATTCCATTCCATCCATATACATTTTGTGAACCAAACGCCATCTTAGTTTTCCCATATTTCTCACGTATTGATTTTGTTTGAACTTGATGTTGCTGGTTGCAGTTTTATGAGCTTCATTAAGGAGCTTTTATTGAAGGACCCTTCCATACTTTTTACTTTTAGAGCCAGTATTATAAGGTAAATGATATTTAATGGGTAGTGGTTATTAGTTCAATTTGCTTTGGTTATTTATTTTAATATTTAAAAGTGGGTTTCAGTGCACTGACTGATTTACTCACAACCTTGGAGGAGGAAGCTATGTACCTACTTATTAAGTTCTTCGAGAGACTACAATCATTAAGATATTGTCTATTGGAAGAGAAACCCCGACAGGAGCTTTTAAAAGTTAGTATTTTTCTCAAGGAACAGATTACTTGCTGGATTGGGAAGATGAATGATGCTGTACACAAGGATCCATCTTGTGTGGAGTTTAAGGTGACAGATTTAGCTCGGATGTGGGGAACTGTCAGCTGCTATTCTTACATGTCAGAGTTCCAAGCTAATCCGTCCATACTTATGGAGTTTGTAGAAGCCGTTGATCGCCTTTTGATTATTAACTCTGGTATGAGAAGTTTAGTCTGTTAAAAACTTTGACATGATAACTAATGAACATTGTGTTCACAACTTATCTATAAACAGCTTTTTGTATTGTTGTCTTTTGATGATATATCTAGCTGGTAATATCTTCTTGTGTGGTCTTAATAGTTGGTATGCTTCGGATCGTCTGGAAGATACTTTGGCGTTTAGCCATGCATCTCTAATGCATGAACTTGTTTAATTATGTTTTGTAACTCATCAGTTTGTTAGCTGGCAATATAGATTGTGGGTATATGAATTGTATTATTCTTAATCACAAATTTATAAGTTTGTAGACAAGTTCTTTATTTGTGCTGATGATTCATGCGATGGTTCTTTCAGAAACAATTGCAGCATTGCCTAGAAAGACTTGGGAAAGCCTAATTGGAGCTGGTTTAGCTTCCTATCAGAAATTGGGCTTCAGTCAGAAGACTGGACATGACGAATTACCAGTGGATAGAATCTTGTATTTTGCCAAAAAATATAAATCTTCTATCCATATATTGTCTGCCGTTGCTGACTTCTTGGATTCACTAGATGCGTATGTTGATCTTATTACCTTATCCGGCTTAATGGCTTGGCACTGGCTGCAACTCATATGTTCCATTTTACATTGTTTGATTGTCAATGCAGGTCTACCACTCAAGTTGGCAGCCCTAAGAAGTATCATCTAGAGTTAGAGGCATGCAAAACGGTAGATGCATTCGATGTATTTTCTGAAAATTTATGCCACTCTGACAAGCAGATCCGTCATCTCACCCTAAGAATCTTGTGCCACTATGAAAATCTGAATTCCGAGAATTTCTCAAGTAATCAACCTTTGGAGAAGGATATGATGATCGACGATTCTCCAAACTTCAATAGAAGTGAGCAGAGTGACAATGTATGTGCCCTTTTCTTGCTTTTGTCATAAGATAATGAAAATATTCAATTTAGCCTAATTATTGTTTTTGATTATCCTTATTTTAGGTTCTCCATCAACTGCTCGCCATCGAAGCAACTTCTCTTTCTATAGCTACCAGTAGGAAAGTTATTCTATTGATAACGAAGATACAGATGGATCTCTCCGCTGGAAGGATATGCAGAGCTTATATACCCCTTGTTTTCAATGCTATTATTGGCATATATCACAACCAGTTTAATTATCTATGGAATCCAGCTATGGAGTGTTTTGCGGCCTTGGTTAGCCATTATTATGGGCTGGTATGGGAAATATGCATGAAGTATCTAGACAAAAGTGTGTCGAACATCGTATCACATCAGGAACCTTCTGATAGAGGCAACAGTGAATTATGTGACAATATGGATGGTATGTATTTGGTTTCTTTTTCCAAAGTTGTTATCCTAACCCCAACCTCCAAAAGTATCAACATCCTTTTAAAAATTGGCATGCATTCCCTTTGTATACACATTGGCATTGAATTGTTCTGTTAGGTATTATTTCAGGAATAAAAGAAAAACAGACCAGAGAAGTATCTTAAACCTTGAAGCAACATAACTTTAAATTGCTGTTCAACTGGAGTTTATTGATTCTCAACTTTGCAACTGACATTATGTATGTTGACTTCAGATTTGCTTGGTTGTTTTAACGCATTTGTTGCTCCTTCCTTTGACGGCATTTCATCCTCGACTGTTTTGTCGTTGTTGATCAAGTCCTTACAAAAAGTACCAACTCTTGTGGAATCACGTTCTCGTCAAATTATACCTTTGTTCTTAAAGTTTTTGGGCTATGAGGTTTCTGATCTTTCAAGGTAGTTCTTCTAAATACTTTAAGGAGATTTATCTGTCTTTCTGCTTATGTCTGAAATGTGCATTCTTCTCTGTTCCTGTCGGTAATATACCCTCTCTTTATTCTGATGTTTCAGTGTGAGATCATATAGTATGCAAGCTTCTAAAGGAAAAGATTGGAAGGGTGTTCTTGAGGATTGGTTAAACTTGCTGAAATTGATGCACAATCCGAAGTCCTTCTATCGGAGTCAGTTTCTTAAGGAGGTTCTAGAATATAGGTAGGAATTGTAGTGTTATGCTTATATGAATACTCGGCGCTTCACCGGTATATGATGATCTACGAAAATAAAATCTAAAAATGCTTATGCTTTTGTTTTTTGTTTACTAATTTATTTCAATGTGTTTTCAGGTTGCTTGATGAGAATGATCCTGAATTGCAGTTGAAGGTTCTTGATTGTTTATTGAATTGGAAGGATGAATTCTTGATGCCATATGCTCAGCAGCTGAGAAATCTGGTGAACCCTAAGACTCTGAGGGATGAACTTACAAGATGGAGTTTATCTAGGGAATCTAATTTGGTTAGTGAAGAACACAGAGATCGTCTTGTGCCACTCGTCATTCGTATTCTTGTGCCAAAAGTTAGGAAGTTGAAAACACTTGCTTCTAGAAAGGTTTGTTTTGTCAAGAAATTTTATTAATTTTTTCCAGCTTCGCCATGTTTTTTTTCACCCTTTAGAACTACACGTAACAAGTGTTGTTATTTCTTCAGACTGCAAGCGTGCACCATAGGAAAGCAGTTATTGGGTTTCTAGCTGAGCTTGATATCAACGAGCTTCCTCTGTTTTTTGCTTTGTTAACGAAACCGTTACAAACTGGGTCGTTGGGTGTTGACGCTGTGGATGATTTGCTTTGGGGCTCACCTGAAACTCCTACTAAGTTTGATTCTTCAGGTGTTTTGAGACATTTTACGATGGA
The DNA here is from genome assembly GCA_001633085.1 of Carthamus tinctorius. Classification (NCBI taxonomy): domain Eukaryota; kingdom Viridiplantae; phylum Streptophyta; class Magnoliopsida; order Asterales; family Asteraceae; genus Carthamus; species Carthamus tinctorius. The sequence goes on along the minus strand of LUCG01091460.1, from coordinate 16,845 downwards.
TAACATCAAGTCACTATCTTCAAAGAAAATATATGGGTTTCTACATGTGACAGAAGAAATTCTTGGAGTTTTTGATGAATCGCGTATTAGTCCTGTTCTTGATACATTGATGGGCAGTGTTGTTCGCATATTGGCTAGCTGTGCACCTAGTTTGGAGGGCACAAATGTGTGTGAAGACGTAGAAGACAGTGGAGCAGAAAAGCAAGCCATGGTAATGCATATTTTCTGTTTTGAATTTGTTATTCAACGTAATAATGATGATGCCAAATGAAAATTTAACTAGTACTTCGAATTTTTCTGTAGAGACTAGGTTTCGGTTAATATATTTGGCTGGCACTGAGATGAAGTGATTATTTGGAAGTATTTCTCATAAAATATACCACTATTTGACAATATATATATATATATATTCTAAATAAAAATTCTGGCTTGTTACTTGCTGTGAAGTGTAAACACTCGATCTTAATCAATATTTGCTTTTGAATTGCAGACCAGCTTGGCCCCGAAACACTTCAAGGATTTGAGATCTTTATGTCTGAAAATTATATCTTTGGTACTGAGTAAATTTGAGGATCATGATTTCAGTTTGGAATTCTGGGACATCTTCTTTTCAGCTTTAAAACCTCTAATTGTTGGTTTCAAGCAAGAAGGAGCCAGCAGTGAGAAGCCAAGTTCACTGTTTGTTTGTTTTCTTGCTATGAGTAGAAGCCACAAACTCGTATCCCTGTTTCATCGGGCAGAGAATCTTGTCCCAGATATATTTTCCATTCTAACAGTCACAACAGCTTCCGAAGCCATTATATCTTGTGTCCTTAGATTCATTGAGAACCTACTTAATCTTGACACCGAGGTCGAAACTGGTGATAGTGACGTGAAAGGCATTCTACTTCCTAACATCGATACACTTGTGTGCAGCTTGCATTGCCTGTTCACAGGCAAAAGTACTAGCAGGTATTATATTGCAGCTATTGCAGCCCAGTTGCTTTGCAAATAGTCCCTGATCAGCAACTCCTTTAAATATCTCCTTTAAGTAAATGGCATTTATGCCTTTTTATCATTTCCTTTGTCTTTACTCAAATGACCAAAACTGTAGTTTATCTGGTTTCTTTACTCAAAGGACCACAACAGATAAGAAAAAATGGATAAAAAGATATTAATGTCCCTTAACGGAGATATTTAACAAAGTGACCAGGGACCATCTTCAAAGCAAAACACAACAGTAGGGACGATAATTGTAGTTATTGATGTCTAGGGACCACTTTCAGAGATTCATGTAAACCACAAGGACCAAAATTGTAGTTTACTCATATATATATATATATATACACACACACACACAGCCTCTTGCATTGCTAACTTAATTTGCTTTTGTAGGAAATCACTTAAATATTCTGGAGGAAGAGAGCTTAGCATTTTCAAATTACTGCCCAAGTATATTAAAGATCCTTTGATTGGGAGAAAATTTGTTGACATCTTACTTCCATCTCTAACCAAGAAACATGTAGACTGGGGTTAGTATATCTCTTTAATGACATGATAAATTTACTCCTTGTTTAACTTTAAATTAAATTACTATTTTAGTCCCTGTGGTTTGTTATAAAATTTGATTTTTCGTCCCTGTGGTTTAGAAATTTCCATTTTCGTTCCTATGGTTTGTGATTTATTGCTATTTTCGTCCCTGAAATAATTCCTACCTTTACACTTCAAAATACAAGGGACTAAAATAGTAAAGATTTTTAAACTACAAGGACCAAAACCACAATAAGTTGTAGATCATAAGGACGAAAATAGCAATAAACTACAAACCATAGTGAAGATAATCGTAATTTTTAACAGACCATAGCCCATAGGGACGAAAACCGTAATTTACTCTTAACTTTACGATTCATTAGTGTAACTTATCATCTTTCACACAGATCCGTGTGTGGAGGCTTTGCGTGTCATTCAGAAGATGTTACCCATGTTAGGAAGTGAAGGCGGCTTAAGAATCTTGAATACTATCTCTCCACTACTTATTCATGCTAATTCGGAGGTTCGGTTGGCTATCTGTGACATCCTTGATGCGCTTGTTGAAAGTGATCCTTCTTTAGTGCTTGTGGTAAGCTATTTTGCCACTTCTTTATACAAAGTCCACCATTTTGCATTCCTTTGGCAACTGCTGATGAGATGTTACCCTTTTAGAAATGAAGATGCTTAAGAACATCTCCAACAACTTCTCTAAAATATAAAAAAAATGAGTTTTTGTTCTCTAAACTTCACTCTATAGTAGAGAAAACTTGAAAATTATCCAAGTTTAGAGAATTCTCTAAAACTTGATGGTGGGAGAGAGAAATGATTATTTTAGAGAGAAATGATTATTTTGGTTCTCAGTTTTAGAGAAATTATAGAGAACCTGTTGGAGATGCTCTAAGTCGTGTTCTTCCAATCAACTTTACTTGATTGGTATTTGGTTCTACCTTTGAATAAGCAAAGCAACATAATCATTGTAATTTTATCCCGCTTAAAGCAAAATAGAAAATGAAAACTGAGGGAGACAAGCACCCATTCACTTCCCTATATCATAATAGATGGCTGAATTAGATGAGATTAGGGGTGTAAATGAGCTAAGCCGGGCCTGAGCCTAACTGAGCTCGAGCTCGGCTCATTTAAGTTTATGAAGCTCAACTCGTCAAGGATTTAGCACTCAACTTGTTTGTCAGACGAGCCTGAACGAGCCAAAGCTCGGCTTGAGTTCGACTCATTTACCTGTAAATCAATGCTTTATATGTTTTTTTATTTTTTATTATTTAAAGTATTTATTATTTAATATATATATTTATATTATATATTAATCGAGGCTCATGAGGCTAATCGAGCTTAATCATAAAGGCTCTAGCTCGAGCTCATTTATTAAACGAGCCTAAAACGAATCTCGATCTTGGATCAGGATCGTTTAAATCGAGCTTTTAACGAGTCGATCCCGAGTAGCTCACGAGCTACTCGGCTTGCTTACACCCCTATGTGAGATGGTCAATTAGGTTTCTATGCACATACCATATTTTCATTTCCTTGTTATGTTATAATGGTTCTTATTTTTGTTGTTGCTATATATATTCATGAGCATGGTATTTTTGCAGGCAAAACTTCTTCGGGAATTCAATGCTCTATCTGCAGTAGAGATGGATGTCCTTGATTATGATGTCATAATTGGTGCCTATGAGAAAATTGACATTGAATTCTTCTGTAGTGTTCGAGAGGAGCATGCACTTGTTATCTTGTCGCATTGTGTACATGATATGTCATCTCAGGACTTGATTTTGAGAAACAGTGCATACAGACTTTTGCTTCTGTTTGTTGATATCTGTAGGAAGATCCTTAATGGTGAATTAGAATCAAAGATGGGGTGTTGGTCTGAATCACGCATTCAGAACACAATAAACAACTTCTTTTTGAAGTATATGGGAAACGCTATGGGCAAAGAAACTTCCGTTCTAAAGGTGAATGACTCCATTTATGCTTGATGCTACATTCTTGGGATTTATTGTGTTTTCTTCATTTATGTCTTTGATTTCTGAATGGAAAGTTCAACTTGGCATACGATAAGTGCTTTCGTATGGTTGAACTATTAGATTTGTTCTCACTTTTGTACTACTAATTTACAGGTGTGGATGGATTTGCTGCGAGAGATGGTGTTGAAACTTCCTAAGGTGTCTAATCTTAACTCATACCATGCTCTGTGCAGTGAAGATGCAGAGCAGGACTTCTTCAGCAATATCGTTCACTTGCAGGTGCCAGACTTTTATGCATTTAGTTTGTGTTCATGTGCTGACTTTTCTTCTTTTAGCACGTCTAAGGATGGATGATTTTACAAGCCTGACCACCCTGTTTTTTTCTGAAACCTTATCTAACAGGCCATTTGGTTAGCAGAATTGAAAGGAATTTGATGGAAATGGAATGACAAATTCCTTAGTGATGTTTGGTTCGCTGAATGAACTTGATTGAATCCTTTGAATTCCATTGATTCCCCAATTTTAAGGAATTCATCATTTCTTGGCTTAAGTGAAGGAATCAAATTCCTCCCAACCAAACATGCTGTCAAATTCCATCAATTTCCATTCCAATTCCTTCAAAGTCAAATTTCTTCGATGGATTCCAGTTCCATCAAATTCCATTCTGCAAAGCACATGCCTCCCAAGTGCTACGTGCTTAAGAATCAAATTTAGTGTTGGAGAAAATATTTCTTGCTATAAAGTAACACCAGATATAAATGTATATGTATGAGATAATATCGAAAGAGTATACCATCCACTTGTCAGAAATTTTGTTCTTCCATTCTTTCTTGTAACGTCTTCTACTGTAGCTGAAAGCCTGAAAGATTAGAACTTGTCTAGTCTTGGGACTCATGTCCATTCAAAGCAGAATGTGAATTGTACTAATGATTGTTAAATAACTTCATGAATACAGAAGCATAGAAGAGCAAGGGCATTGTTACGCTTCTGCAGTGTTGCCCGTTCTTGCCATTTGTCAGAGGTAGTAATATCCTTTTTAGTCGTTAGATTCGCCTACAATTTCAATACCCTTCGCTTACCCTTTATTGTGCATCCATCATTCAGGTCATTACGAACAAAGTGCTAGTCCCGCTCTTATTCAATATGTTACTCGAAGTAAAAGATGGAAAAGGAGAGCATCTTAGAAACGCTTGCATCGAAGCCCTTGGATCCATCTCCGGTGGAATGGAATGGAAAGCATACTACGCACTGCTGAATAGGTGCTTCCGAGAGCTGAAACTGAGACCAGACAGACAAAAACTATTTTTACGGCTGATTTGCTCCGTTCTAGACCACTACCATTTTTCCGAAATTAAGCACTCCGATAAGGAGATCGGGTCTCCGGAATCTTTACAAGAAGCTTCTTCGATTGTCTTGGTGAAGTGTACGACAACGAATAAAAATTCCGATGTGCAAAGTTGTCTTACTGAAAACATCTTACCAAAGATTCAGAAGCTGTTGACATTGGATACCGATAACGTCAACGTTAACGTGAGTCTCGTTGCATTGAAATTGTTAAAACTACTTCCGGGTAACGTTTTGGAGCTCCAGCTTCCGACTATAATTCATCGTATTTCGAACTTCTTGAAGAGTCGTTTAGAAAGCGTTCGAGATGAGGCCCGGTCGGCGCTCGCCTCTTGTTTGAAGGAGTTAGGGCTCGAATATCTGCAGTTCGTTCTAAAAGTCATGAGGTCGACTTTGAAGAGAGGATTTGAGCTTCATGTGCTTGGATACACGCTGAATTTCGTACTTTCGAAGTGCTTATCAGATTCCGTTTCCGGGAAGTTGGATTATTGCGTAGAGGAGCTTCTTTCGGTGGCAGAGAATGATATTCTCGGGGATGTTTCTGAGGAGAAAGATGTTGAAAAGATTGCTTCGAAAATGAAGGAGACGAGGAAGAAGAAGTCGTTTGAGACTCTGAAATTGATTTCTCAAAGCGTTACTTTTAAAACCCATGCGTTGAAGCTGATTTCACCGATCACACGCCATCTGGAGAAGCAGTTGACGCCGAAATTGAAGTCGAAATTGGAAACGATGTTGCAGCATATAGCTTCGGGAATTGAATGTAACCCGACCGTAAACCAGAAAGACATTCTTATTTTCGCTTATGGCTTAATTGAAGACGGTTTGAAGGGAAATCAAGGGGGTGGCTCGCAATGTTCACATCTCATTACGGTATTTACTCTCGGGATTTTACATAATCGTGTTAAGAAGATGAAATTTAAAGAGAACGAAGAGGAAGTGTTGTCGTTGTTGGACCCCTTTGTCGGGTTGTTATGCGGCTGTTTAAGCTCGAAGTTTGAAGACGTTACTTCCGCCGCTCTTCGGTGTCTTTCGCTTCTCGTGAAATTTCCTTTGCCGTCCCTTGATTCGCAAGCCGATAATATAAAAAGTGCGCTTTTTGTCATCCTGCATGGCTCCGTTAATGCCACCGGTGCTTTGGCGGAATCTTGTATTCGGCTATTGACGGTGCTTCTACGAAGCACGAGTATTACGCTTTCCTCTGACCAGATGCATATGCTCGTCCAGTTTCCACTCTTTGTCGATCTCGAAAGAAACCCATCTTTCGTTGCGCTTTCTTTGTTGAAGGCGATTGTGAACCGTAAAGTTGTGGTTCCGGAGATATACGACCTCGCTAAACAAGTTGCAGAATTGATGGTAACGAGCCAAGTGGAGCCGATTCGCAAGAAATGCAGTCAGATCTTCTTGCAATTCTTGCTCGATTACTCGCTTTCGCAGAAACGCTTGCAACAGCATCTCGACTTCTTGCTTGCAAATCTAAGGCAAGGATGGGACTAGGGATTTAACGAACCGAGCCCGAGCCCGACTAAGCTCGAGCTCGGCTGGTCAAAGACTTAGCAGGCTCGGGTTCAAACGAGCCTATATAATATATATTATTAATTGAGGCTCGTTTAGGCTCATGAATCATAATGGCTCGAGCTTGTTTATTAAACGAGCCTAAAATGAAGCTCGAGCTTTTAACTAGTCGATCCCAAGTAGCTCACGAGCAGCTCGGCTCACTTACACCCCTGAATGGGACCCAACAATGTTAATTCGTGTTCTCCATATAATTAATACGTACTGAATTATTTTATTTATTTATTTTTGTTGTAGGTATGAGCACTCGACTGGGAGAGAAGCGGTGCTTGAAATGATTCACGCGATTATTATGAAGTTTCCGCCACAAGTTGTGAATGAACAGAGTCAGACTCTTTTCGTCCAACTGGTGGTTTGCTTAGCAAATGATTCCGAGAAAAAAGTCCGCTCTATGACGGGTGCTGCTATAAAGCTGCTAATTAGTCGAGTCAGCCCCCAAAGTCTCCATTCGATTTCAGAGTACGCTTTGTTTTGGTATTCAGGCGAGAAACAGGGGTTATGGAGTGCCGCAGCTCAGGTATGGCCATCAATGTTCCCTCAATAACGGGTTTACTGAACTACTCGAGCTCGAGCTTAATATCTCGAGCTCGAGTAGATCTCAAACACAAAAATAGAACTCGTTTAATGTAACGAGCCGAGCTTTATAACACTAATGTTTGATTCGACTCGTTTGAAAACTCGATTCAATTTTTCTAGTCGAGCGGAGCCATTCGAGCATACCCTTTTTCGAGCCAAGCATTCTCTTATTCATTTATTATACAATAAAAATAGAAACAATCCCGAGCTCAAGCTGATAAAAGAGTTAATCGATCGCTAGTTAGAACCCATAAGAGAGCTTCGAGCTCGAGCACGATAACTCAAATAATATTTGAGCTCGAGCTCTAGCCCTACATTGAAATTTTTAATCAAGCTTGAACCTAGAATTAGTTTTTTGAGCACGGCTCGGTTAACGTACTACTCGACTTTGCTCGTTTACGCCCCTACCCTCAAAATTTTGAGCCCGGTTTGTTTAACCTACTATTTTCCATTTTTTGATTTTCAAAATTTGATGACGCAGAGAAGAATTCAATAAAAATAACTCTTGATTTCTTGTTGACTTCGTGTTGTGAATGTTATTTATTCTTCGATTTATAACATATGCCAGAATGCGCAATTAATTTATTTTTTGGTTCCAAAAATATTTTATACAGGTTTTGGGACTACTGCTAGAAGTGATGAAGAAAGGCTTCACGAAACATATCGATGCTATTTTCCCTGTAATGAGACGCATATTGCAGTCTGCTGTCAACATCTTGAATAACGATCACACAGATCCTCCCAGTGGAACAGCGATTCCCCTTTGGAAAGAAGCGTATTATTCACTTGTCCTTTTCGAGAAGATATTACTGCAATTTCCCGAAATGAGCTTATCGAAAGATCTTGAGGTAAAATTATACTATCCATCACAAAGTATCTTATTGATTGATGGTTTAACATGCCTGAAGAATATTCATAAATCTTTTGTGAAATATTCTTAATAATTCAATCTGGGTGCGGGTTCTAAGGTGGCGTTTGGTTCATAGAATGTTTTTGGATGGAATTGAATGTTGTCAAGTTCGACCACCTGTTTGGTTGACAAAATTGGAATGAAATTTGTTAAAGGAATTGGAATCCGTCTGTTTGGTTCACAAAATGTTAGCTTTAGAATTGGAATAAAATTTTGGTAAATGACCAAATTACTCTTTTTGAAAATTTTAATTTTTTAAAACACAAATGCTTTAATAAAATAGTCATTAAATACAACTTTAAACTAAAAATATGTTATTAAATAAAAATAATTGTTTGTTATTAGGTTTGGATCAAGGGTATATCTGGCATTATGAAAAAACTGAATTCCGTTCCATCAAAATTCCTTCATTTGTGGAATTTGATGGAATCCAAAGTTTCCTTCCTGTGAAAAAGAAATGAACCAAACGAAGGATTGAAATTTTATCGATGGAATTCAACATTCCAATTCCATCAGATTCCTCCAGAATCTGCGAACCAAAACGCCACCGAATATTCTATGCAGAATATAAAGTATCCTCTTTACGCTTAATAATATTCTTTGTGGCTTCATTTTTCTTTTGCAGGATATATGGGAAATAATCTGTGAGTTTTTACTGCACCCGCATATTTGGGTACGCAATATCTCGAACCGCCTAATTGCGTTGTATTTTGCAACGATAACGGAAGGCTGCAAGCAAAATGACGAGAGATGGGTTCGAGAACTTTTCTTGATGAGACCGAGTCGACTCTTTCTGCTAGCGGTATCTTTCTGTTCTCAATTGAAAGCATCGCTTACGGATGATTCAGCCAACAACTATCTTAAGCAAAATATCGTGTTTTCGATTCTTGGATTGCATTCGATGATCGGGAGACAAAAAGAACCGAAGGATGAAGAGATTTTTATCAAAGCTTTTCTGATTCTTGATTCGAGAAAAGGGAGGAATATGTTTGCATCTTTTGCGGATGATCTTGATGGGCGTAGTGAAACGGAGGATTGCGAGCGTTGTCGGTATTTTCTTATCTCGGCGTTACTTAAAAGGATGGGAAAGATTGCGCTTGATATGGAGGAAGTTCAGGTTGGTATTATGCTATTCATTATGAATATATGCTTATTAGCGATATGGTTATGTTTTGCTGACGGTTGATTGTAATTTATTTTCAGATGAGAATCGTGTTCGATAGTTTCAGATTAGTATCACCGAAAATTCTAGATAGCAATGAAGGTTCGGAAGAGTTTGAGAAGAAAGACGGTCAAAATCTTGCTTATCAGGTGCTCCTGCCGTTGTACAAAATCTGCGAGGGATTTGCAGGGAAAGTTGTCTCAGGCAAGTTTTATCATCTAATATCCAATTGTTTTCCTCGTTATGGTGTCTATAGCGGAGAACCACACACAAGGCACCATTTGTCTCTCATCCTGATCATTCATGATGAATAGGGACTTGTTATTCACTTATTCGTCATGAAGAATAGGGACTTGTTATTCATCATTAATCACACATTCATGATGAATATGATACAAGCATTATGATGAATAACATGTCCATATTCCTGATGAACATGCCACGTGTTGCACAATGGGTGGTCCTAGGGGCGGACCTAGAAATTTTATCAAGCGGTGGCACAATTTGACTATAAGAAACGTATGCAAAAATAATTTTCACAAAATCTATATGGGTCTAGTGGTTGGTCCCTTGCTTTTCAAGTATAAAGTCTCAAGTTCGAGTCTTGTTGCAAGCAATTTTTTTAATAAACACAATAAATATGAAATTAAAACTAAAATCTAGTATAAAATGACTCTAACAAGACTTGAACCCAAGGCCTCAAGTTTAAAAAGTAAGGAACTTACCAACTGTGCCAAGACAAACTTGTGTCTTAATTGCAGTTTCAAAATATATATGGTGCCACACAACAAATTAATACGGTGGCACCTTTCAGGATCTGTAATCTTTTACACTACAGCAGAGAAATGGAACGGTGGCATGTGCCACCGTATCCATAAAGCTAGGCCCGCCCATGGGTGGTCCCCTGTTCCTTAATGAAAATATTTGAACCTGCCCATGTACATTGTTATTGTAACTTGCTGCTATATTTCTTCTATTTATTGCTTTACAACCTGGGTGTCATCATGGAAACAGTCTCTCTACCTCTTGGGGTAGAGGTAAGGTCTGCATACATCCTGCTTTTTCCAAACCCTACATTTGCATGAGATTTACATTGTTTGGTTATTTTTAGACAATGGGAAACAATTTGCGCAAGAGGTCCGTGATAGCATCAGGGATGCAATCGGTGTCCAAAACTTTGTGCAAGTTTATAGCTCGGTGAGGAAAAACCTAAAGACGAAAAGGGATAAAAGACGACAAGGTGAAAAGGTGATGGCCGTTGTTAACCCCATGAGAAACGCCAAGAGGAAGCTTCGGATTGCGGCGAAACATAAGGTGAACAAGAAGAGGAAAATCATGACAATGAAGATGGGAAGATGGATGCATTAAAAAACACCCAAAATTTTGAAGATTTTTTGTACTTGTAAATCCATAAGAATATGGCTGTAGGAGGATATATATGTATTCATATTGGTGACAAATGAAATATCAATTTTGAGCCCTTATTTGTATTCCTTTTTTCATGGAATTTGAAAACCAATGCTAAAGGGGCAGTTTGTAACTTGTAAGTATCACTTAGTTGGAAGTCTTGATTAAAAGGAATTTTGGTTTTACATAAGAACAATGTTCAAAATAGTGTAAGGCATGGTGTGATGGTGGTGTGATGGTGGTGTGAAGCTTTAAGCCTTACANTTATACATGTATAAATACATGTTTTCTTTTTAAAGCCAACAAAAAATGATGTATAAAGCTACAAGCAAATATAAAACGTACAAACAAAACGACACTTTTCATATGATCTCATGTCATGATGCTGAATATCCATTAGAGATTAAAAAAACCCAAACCCGAAAAAGCTTGGGCATAGATTAGTGAGGAGAGGTGCACAATATCAGAATATCCGATTTTGCCCGAAAACTATCCAAAACCGGATTTTTTTGAAACCGGTTATCCTATTTTACCCCAACCGGATTTTTTACCGGTTTAAAATCGATCCGAAGCTAGATATTTAACCGGTTTTTTCCAAACCGTATTTAAGAAAAAACCAGATTGTAATGTGTAATTTGTATATTATAATTTATACAAATCACATGTTTAAATTAAAGAATTAAAGCCCAACAAAACAAACAAAATGAAACATTTTGAAGCCCAAAATCAGGCCCACACGAAATGAAGCCCAAAATATGAAAACTTGAAGGATTTATTGACCGGTTATTTTTATAACCGGTTCTTTTTCTCCACTAACCCATTGAAAATAGCTATTGTACCTTTTATATGTTTATGAAATATTAAATATTAAAACAAAAAGCTATTGAAAAGGTTAGTTGTACTGGTGAGGAACTTTTAAGATAACTTCTTGTTAGATATAATTAGTGGAAACCTGATGTGACAAAAGCAAAAAGTCATTGTATGACTTATACATTGCAGATGCTCTTAAAGACTTGGATTTAGAGATGCGTAAAATGGTTAGGTCTTTCAAGTTTGCTTTCATTAAGCATTAGAAAGATCTAGGCTTTTTAAGGCTTGGGTCAGGCCAAACTGGGATTTGGGTCGAAAAGGGTCCAGTGATCTAGCTTTTTCAGGTTTGGCTTAGGCCCGACACTAAGAAAAGTGACAATATTGTTTAGATTACAAAGATTTTGTAAATAGAAACAAGAAACTTGTAAAGAATCATATTTATGTCAAATGTAGTAGACTATTGACATCCTATAATCTTTTTCTAATTAAACTTGGAAGTAGAAAAAAAAAGCAAATAAATGAAAGAATTTACTGCCATTTTTGGTAGGAATTCTTCTATAAACCAATATATACAATCCTATATCAGTAATTCAATATCATCTACTTTTTGGCCTTTCTTGATCACACATTCTATGTACTCTTTAGGGTTTAGGGTTTAGGGTTCACGATTTGACAGACAGAGTTCCGGATGTCGGGAGTTCGGGTTCGCACTTGCACTTCCGTCTAGCGAATGTGAAGACCCACGTGAACCCGCGGCCGGAGATGCCATATCCTTAGCTTTATGAAGAAGAAAAGTCCCACAAAGAATCGTTATAAAACCACAAACTTCGGTTGCTATTTGTGTTGCACTTTGATCATCCCAATCCTGTTGTTATGCCAAAACCCAGAAATATGATCAAAATAAGTTAAGAAAATGTGGGTTTTTATTTGTTCGATTGATGCAAAATACGTAGTGAATGATCACCTTGAACATGATCACGCTAGCCACGATGGTGAGGCTTGTAAACATGACATAGTATATAGGAGAAACCACATTAGTGTTGAAGGTGTCTAGTGCCTGCAAATAGGTATTTCTGAATTTAGAATCATCAAGATTTCTTGATACTATACCTTTCTCGGCCTTTTGGTTAAGATCAAAGGCCTTTTGGCTATGATCAAAATTTCTTGATATTATACCTTTCTCGGCCTTTTAGCTAAGATCAAGATTTCTTGATGCTAAAATATTTAACCACAAGGGTTGTGGCGCAGTGGTTGAGGCCCTGTGGGATGTGGTCGAATATCCCATCTGCCTACAACTCAATTCCAGCCTTCAAGGCGTACACAACAATTGTGGTCACTGAGTTTATCAGGAGCTGATTTCTTACGATCGCAATTTGCCAGGATTAGTTTGGACATAGCGTGGGACACCCTTCCAAAATATATTTCTCGGGTTTTTGGCCAAGATCAGGATTTCTTGATATTCTACCTTTCTCGACCTTTTGTTATCTTGTTCTTGGGCAAAAGCCCAAGAAAGGTATAGTATCAATGAATTTTGACCTCGGGCAAAAGCCCGAGAAAGGTATAGTATCAATGAATCTTGATCTTTGGGTAAAAGCCGGAGAAATGTAATAGTATCAAGAAATCTTGATCTTAGCTAAAAGAAGAAGAAATCTTGATCTTTGCTAAAGATCCAGAGAACGGTATAGTATCAAGTTGAGAAAAAGCCCGAGAAAGGTATAGTATCAAGAAATCTTGATCTTATCTAAAAAAAATCCGAGAAAGGTAATAAATAGTATCAAGAAATCTTGATCTTAGCTAATGAGCCTGAGAAAGGTATACTATCAAGAAATTTTGATTTTGGCCAAAAGGCAAATAGGTATTTCTGAATTTAGAATCATCAAGATTTCTTGATACTATACCTTTCTCGGCCTTTTGGTTAAGATCAATGGCCTTTTGGTTAAGATCAAAGGCCTTTTGGCTATGATCAAAATTTCTTGATACTATACCTTTCTCGGCCTTTTGGCTAAGATCAAGATTTCTTGATGCTAAAATATTTAACCACAAGGGTTGTGGCGCAGTGGTTGAGGCCCTGAGGGATGTGGTCGAATATCCCATCTGCCCACAACTCAATTCCAGCCTTCTAGGTGTACGCAACAATTGTGGCCACTGAGTTTATCAGGGGCTGATTTCTTACGATCACAATTTGCCGGGATTAGTTTGGAGATAGCGTGGCACACCCTTCCAAAATATATTTCTCGGGTTTTTGGCCAAGATCGGGATTTCTTGATATTCTACCTTTATCGACCTTTTGTTATCTTGTTCTTGGGCAAAAGCCCAAGAAAGGTATAGTATCAATGAATCTTGACCTTTGGGTAAAAGCCGGAGAAACGTAATAGTATCAAGAAATCTTGATCTTAGCCAAAAGGCCCGAGAAAGGTAATAATAAGAAGAAATCTTGATCTTTGCTAAAGATCCGGAGAACGGTATAGTATCAAGTTGAGAAAAAGCCCGAGAAAGGTATAGTATCAAGAAATCTTGATCTTATCTAAAAAAATCCGAGAAAGGTAATAAATAGTATCAAGAAATCTTAGCTAAAGAGCCTGAGAAAGGTATACTATCAAGAAATTTTGATTTTGGCCAAAAGGCCAAGAGAGGTATTGGTAAAAAGAAATCTTGATCTTAGCCAAAAAGCCGAAAAAGGTACCCTATCAAGAAATCTTGATCTTGGCCAAAAGGCCGAGAAAGGTTCGGTATCAAGAGATCTTGATCTTATCCATCTTGACACCGATACTTTTTTCGGCCTTTTGGCCAAGATCAAGATTTCTTGATACTAATACCTTTCTCACCCTTTTGGCAAAGATCAACAGTTCTTGATGCTAATGCCGTCAACAAGATCATACCTTGTTCAAATAGTTGAGTTGCATAAGACAGAAACCAAGAAGCAACAAGGTGAAAAACCATGTCTGGAAGTATTTGAATTGATTGCTTTCCGAAAACGATAGCTTAATAGCGATTCCCACTGCTTTCACACACATAACCTACATTCCCCAAAAATCTCAAACACATATCTTCGAAAAAGAAACAGAAAAAGATAAACAGAAAACAGACCGTTAGAGAGCCCATAAGAGAACAGATTCCAACATACACAATCACATGAGTCTGCCCGTAAAGTGGCACATAACGGTAAATGAGTACACCAACAAGAACAAGTACAGTGATTGCATACACCATGAACGCTGTTGAACACCATAAAAGATCAAACCCATGTGTGCAATTGGTTAAGTTACGAGCACAAATAATCATAGAAAGTGAACCCACCTGGCTCGGTTGTGAAAAGCCACACTTGTTTGACTGAACTAACTTGGGTCTCATGTGGAGCATGCAACACAATTGTGGTTGATCCCACCAAGCAAAGAACACACCCTACAACACCAAATATATGCATCCGTTCGTCCAAAAAGTAGTGGGCTAACACTGCGCTGCACGGGTGATGTAAAAAAGGAAAAAGATCTCATCTTTGCATCAAGAAAAGCCTTTTCGTGAGTTCTTTAAGAATACCCTTGATTCCAAATTGCAAGAAACATGTAAAGATCTCATCCTTCCATCAAGAAAAGCGTTTTCATGAGTTCTAAAGAATACCCGTGATTCCAAATTGCAAGAAACATGTAAAGTCCCATATTTCCATTAAAAAAAAAGCAGTTCCATGAGTTCTTTAAGAATACCCTTGATTCCAAATAGCAAGAAATACATAAAGATCTCATCTTTCCATCAAGAAAAGCCTTTTCATAAGTTCTTTAAGGATACCCACAATTCCAAATTGCAAGAAACACACAAAGATTTCATTTTTACATCAAGAGAAGTCTTTTCATGAGTTCTTTAAGAATACGCGATTCCAAATTGCAAGAAACACGTAAAGATTTCAGCTTTCGATCAAGGAAAGTGTTTTCATGAGTTCTTTAAGAATACCCACGATTCCACAATTTGCAAGAAACACATAAAGATTTTATCTTTCGATCAAGAAAAGCGTTTTCATGAGTTCTTTAAGCATACCCGCGATTTCAAATTGCAAGAAACACATAAAGATCTCATCTTTCCATCAAGAAATGACTTCTCATCAGTTCTTTAAGAATACCCTTGATTCTCGATTGCAAAAAACACATAAAGATCTCATATTTGCATCAAGAAAAGCCTTTTTATGGGTTCTTTAAGAATACCCGCAATTTCAAATTGCAAGAAACACGCATAATTTGTAATAATTTGGATACCAAATAGCAATCTTTCAAACAAGTGTCTGGTTGTACCTAACAATTATACTTAGAGCTCCCAAAGGGGTTACAAGAATGGCTGGAGCAAATGCATACGCTGCAAAATTCGCTATCTCCCCCAAGATCACTGAAAATTTATGAAAACTCATATAAAGTAAAGTGTTGTTTGAATACTTGATAGCCATATTTTGATGCTAAAACTTGAGAAATGAAAGCTAATGGATGCAATTAGAACTTACTGCTAATCATCCCAACCCACCACATGGGTTGCATCAAGTATGAGTGGCCTCCTGAACCTGAAACAGATTCAAAGAATGTAAGAATTTAACTTTAACTTGATTCTTGATTTGATTGAAGATCAACATCCTTGACAACAATGATTCTTGATCAAGAAATAGAAACATGACCAATAGAAACAACATGGGTCCATTCAAATTTGAGTTGCAAAACATAGAGGCCCATTTATATAGACCCTACTTCAGAAAAACCGCAAAAAATTGAAAAACCGAGAAATACCCTGGTAAACATTTCTTCTAAACAGTATGCACATAACATGTACATGTGCATAAAAACCAAAAAACAACTTTAATTACTTATACAAGTGCATACTGTCCACATGAATGGTTTCCTCAGTTTTTCAATTTTGTTGGGTTTTGCCTTAAACCTCCCTCTATACATCTATACACACACACACACATATGCATATATATATATACACACACACACACACACATACTAGTGTGAAACAATATGAAAACTAGACTAGAAGTTGAACCTGCTCTAATTCCTGAAGCACCAGCCTTCATGAGACCCTTTTTCTTGATAATAAAGCTAGACCCAATGAATACACTTGAAGCCAGAGCTAGAATGAGACCATGGACATTATCAGATGATATTTCCTCCATTTTTTGTAATGAACTAAAAATGGAGAAAATATCAAATAAAACAAATTCAATGCAGAAAAAGGAGAGAGATATAACTTGATTGATTCAAATTACACTTTAATAATAATAATTAAAAGAAAAACACCCAGAAATCAAAAAGGAATCCAAAACCCTTTTCCTCTCTTTCTTTAAACAATCAAACTCAAACTTAAAACATATCAAGATTTCACCTTTTTTGGTGTCTTGGCAAAATGGGTTTGTTGTAGAAAGGTCTTCTTTTTTATATATCACAATGTGAAAAATGATTCACCACTAATTTCTAAAAAAGGGTTTTGAAAAAAGATTCAAACTTTTTTAAAAGTTATATGTATAAATAATAATAAAAAAATAAAATACAAACCAAGATGGTGATATATATGTGTATATGTATATATATGTTTCTTTCTTT
>LUCG01091335.1:0-11444 GCA_001633085.1 Carthamus tinctorius | reverse complement strand
TATATGAATATTTTTACTTTTGAAAAAAGATACAATTTTTAAAGTGTAGTTTCTTAAAAAATACATCATTAAACCCAACTTAAAATAGAAAATGTTTCTTTATTCACATTATTATTAATTAATTAATATAATAAGTCATAAAATAAAAATGAAAAGCTAAAGGAAACAACAAGGGCTAAAACTGTAATTTAACCTAAGATCTAATAAAACAAAATAGGAAAAAGAGTAAAAGACAACTATGGTTAGTGAAAGGGATCAAAATTGAAGTAAAATGGAAACCACAGTGACCAAGATTGTAATTAGTTTAAAAGGACTAAAGTTGATAAAGAGTGAAAACCATAGGGACCAAAAATGAAATTTACTCTAAATTAAATGTGTCAAATTTAAGATTTTTATACAATTTTTTACATGTTTTTTAATAACTCACTTCTTATTTTTTCAATATTAGTATTATTTTTTTTTAATTTTTATTGCATATATTTTTATAGATTTCTTAAAAATTATGTTCAATAAATACATAATATTATATAAATATGTATTTAATTTAATTTTAATGTATTTATTTTTATAAATAAAAACATAAATTTAAAATAATGAGACCTAAAAAGTTTGAAAAGGCTTGGATGCAGCTTTTCACTTAGAGGTATGTACAAGTTTTTAGGGGGCTTTTGGTCGGGGGTATTGAGGGGTCAGGGATGGAAATAATAATAAAAATTGCTTCATAGTTTAATATTATATAATGGAATCATTCATGCAGATCTATTAATTTCTATTCTTGACCAAATTGGAAGGAATGAAATTTTTATTTCTACTCAGATTTTTTTCCATGCATTGTTCCATCTATGAATGTTAAATGAAATATCTTTTGTATTTTTAAGTTGGAAAAACATATTTTTTTTCAATACGAAACAATTTTTCATTGATTATATTGGGTTAACCAAACAATATCAATGCAATGCTAATTCCTATTCCCATTTTCATTTTCATTCCCATTCCCTAAAACAAATCAAACGTGACAATAATAAAAAGCTGTTAAGCTTAGTCAGCTACACTATGGATGCTCTAAGGTTTTGAATTGTATGTACATGTTCTTGGAAATACTAAAAGAATAATTAAATAACCAAAAAACGCTTTTAAACTAATCAACCTAACAGAATCTTTTACATGAAATTAGATTTAGAAACCCAACACTTCATAAATAACAAGCCACACCCACATAATCCACATACATTATTTATCCACATACATTTCAAAATAAGAACCTAGATTGTAAAAACCTCAATAAAATATTAATATTATTATTGCACAAACTAATCTACAAGAATGCATAGTTAAAAAAGATTTAGCTTGCATAACATAAGGAAATCAAAGAAATCAAAGTTTTATATAAGGCCATGCGTTCTGCCTCACCCGAATTGTTCATCGGCAGCAACACCAGGTTGAAAATTTTGAGTTTTGGGTTGTAAATTTTGAGGCTCAGATATGTAAACAATCGAACAAAGAGGATAAATTTGCCATGGCTGCAAACTTCCAGGTTGCAATGTCAAAAAGATAATCTTTCTTTCACATTACCATCCATCGAGGTTTACCATGCCAAGATGCAGAAAATCTCAAACTTTGATCGAATCCACTCAGATGCATACAAATTCATCATCACTGCCTCTTAGAAGCTAGCTGTTAGAGAGATACCTCCGTTGGAGATGCTCTTAACTTTTTCTCTTTCTTTTTCTAACAAACGAATTGTAAGGACCCAAAGTGTTATTTTCAACAAACCACAAGAATTTGCTATAATAATATTAACAAGGGAGTATATGAAATTAGAAAAAGGTTCAAATGAGAACGATAACTTTTTAAAAAAACGCAAGGATGATTCTCAACCACCCATCCAGTCAATAACCCTCCATGAATTGTGTCAATCCTCCGTCATAACGTCCACCGTAACTGAAAATGTGTGGCTGAAAATCGCCTTCGCGTTTTCTTAATTTGACATGCTTCTCGTAAACCCACCTCTATGAAATTAACCCTAGCGAGGGTAATTTGGCAAGTATAATTCATGGTCTAACAAAATCAACAGCAACAGCAAAACACTGTTAATCTGTGTGGTTTTGTAAGGATTGTTGATTTCTTTTATGAAAATCATCGGCCACAAAGAAAGATAATTGATCAAATAAGATCAAAATCAGACTTTGGTATGAAGAGATGAAGTCAACAACCCTTGAAAAACTCCACTTCATCTGCCTCATTTCTCTGAGTGGAATTGTTTACAGATTTATTTTGAATCAGATGCTCGGATCTGAAAATGAACTCGAGAACAAGGCATAAATGCTTACATTTCACCATTCCAAAAAGGTTTTTTTTTTTGGTTTGGTTTTAGGCTCAGATCTGCAAATCTGGAGTCTGACAAAGGGGATCGGAAACCGCCATGGCTGCATTTCGAGTTGCCCTGCCAAGATACGTGCCGAGTTTCACCCAATGCCAGAAGCCTAATGCTCGGAAAATTGTTAGATGCAGATAAAAATCATCACAGCCTCGATATGTTTTTCGATATTCATGGCAACGACATCTACCTCCAGATAGGAAAATAAAATAGAAAGCCGTACCAGAAGAATGATCAACAGCCAGCCAGCAAAAGAGAACATGAGTGGTGGTTATTACTTCTCTACTTCGTAAATTTTTTTTAGCACTTCTCATTTGAACCTTTCTATCTCTATATATAGTATTGAAACATTTGCCAATCAAGATAGAGAGAGAGAGAGAGAGAGATTGAGAAAGAGGTAACTGATCTCGATTGGCGTTATGCTCTACTGCTGCTGTTATTCAGATCTGAAAAGGGATTTTTGGTTTATGACTGTGGATGATGCTCTTATTGAAGCAATGGGGGATGAAATCATTGGCTCAACTACATAAACAGATATGATCACATCATGTAGTGGCAAAAGAGAAGAAATCACCCTTCAAAGATCTCTACCTTCTCTTTCGCCGGAGCCTCTTCGAATTTCCGAGCATATTTCCCCAATTTCAGCCTCTGCTATTTGGTTGGTTTTATAGATGGAATTTGTTCCCAGTTAACCCTTCGGGCTGCATGGTGATTCATGAGGACTGAATTGTATGGGCTCTTGATGGGCCCAACCCAAATAGAATAACATCAACATAAAGATTTTAAAATCTTTAAAATTTACTGAATACTAGATTTTCTGTACCCGCCTTTATCATATCTAAAGCTTAGAACTCTGAAGAATAAACTACTTTCATGTTTAGTTTTACCATATATCATACGACAACAATTTTGTGTTTTTAAATCAATATTAGATGTATAATTGATGGAGAAAATCTTGGGTTGCAGGTTATAATGCTATGTGGAAGGTTTCGGTGGAAGAGATGAAGACACAAGGGGTGTGGGTGTGGGTGTGTTGGCTTGTGACATTGAAGAGAGGGGTTTGTCGCTAAAGTGAAGGAAAAAAGTGGAAAGCATCAGAGGGGTGGTCATTTGGAGGTCAAGGGGTTGGTCCTTTTAATTTTAGTACAAAATAAAAGGATCAAACTACCCTTCTATTTAAACTACTTCATAGAATTATGTAATGGTGTTAAGACATAGGTAGCTTTTGGTTCGCAGACTAGATGGGACGGGACGGGACTGGACAAGACTAAGTTGTCTGGTATGACTAGACTAGATAGAACTAAGTTGTCTGTCTAACGTTTGATAAGCTGAAACGGACGGGACAAAACAGTTAAAATGACCAAATTACCCTTTCATGTTTTTTAATCTTATTTTATTTTATATAATGATTGTAAATGATATATAACCAAACCATATGTAAATGATATATATCAACCAAAAGATATAGATTTTAGTTCCATCTACATTATGACGACGATGGTGATGATGTAAATTATAACCAAGATGAACTTTTGTAGTTGAACCAAATTCCTATTGAATTATCGAACCTTTGGGATAACCAAGTAAAAATCAAGATACAACAACCACTTTGGATAACTAAGTGTAAATAAAAATACAACAATTAAGCAATCAGTGATGAACTTTATTGGATAACAGCACAGCAACCACTTTGGATAACTATCCATAACCAAGTAAAAATCGCAGGCACAGAGTTTAAAATCGGAAGCAAAATCAAAGTAAAAATCAAATCATGTATTCAGAATTGCAGGTATTGAAATCAAAATTAGAATCGCAAGTATAGAAATCGAAAGCAAAATCAAAAGATAAGTTAAAATAGAAAGCTAGGTCACAAGTTAAAATTGAAATCGAAATTGATGAACAACTCGAAATCGAAATACAGATTCAAAATGAAAATCAAAATAAAAGATGGGTGAAGATGTTACATGCTTTTGAGAAGATGAAGTGAAGTCGAGAAGATGAAGTGAAGTCGAGAAGATGAAGTGGAGAAGATGAAGTCGATGGAGGCTGTGGAGTAGGGTTTTTCTAAGAAGGGTATTATTGTAATCTTAAATTTTAGTCCAAGGTTGTTCCACCTATTTTGGTGGAACAAAAAAACTCAGCTTTTTTCCCATGAAATTTGATTTTTGTCCCATCTTGTCTCATGGCATTTTTGTCCCTTGGCATACCAAACATGGGACTATTTTTTTTGTCCCGTCCCGTCCCGTCCCATCCAGCCTGCGTACCAAACGCACACATAGGGACCAAAGACGTGGAGATGCAAATCATAGGGTCCAATTCCATTTTAGGGACACACAGTGCAATTTTGTGTAAACCATAGGAACCAATACCATTTTAAGAGATCTATAAATCTGGAATCAGACAGGGACTCAAACACCGTCGTGGCTGCAATAGGTTGCCCCGCAAGATATGGGCTGAGTTTTACCCAATGTGCTTAGGATCAGAAATGTAAAAATGCAGAAGAACATCATCAAGCTTCGATATTCTAGTTACTACTGGTTGCAATGTCAAAGAAGAGGGACTATGAGGTATCCTTTATCCAGATTGCCTCACCAAGATGCGAATAACCTCAAACTTTAACCGAATCCACTTAAATGTAAACAAATTCATCATCCGAGCCTCAAAGAATCCATCAAATCTGAAAATAGCAATTATTAACAAACTATAGGGACGAAAATGGTAGAACCCGAATGGGGCAGCCTACTGGTTAAGGCTTGATGTTGGGGAAAAACCCACCCAAGTTCGAATCCGGGGGTGAGCAACCAGGGGCCACTGAGTATTAATCCCAGGGGAGCATGCTTTAACTCTCGGTAAAAATTACCAAGGATGTAGCCTGGGCAAACCCAGGTGAACCTTATCCAAAAAAAAATGGTAGTTTACTTAAGTAATAGTAAGACCATTAACATGATGTATGAAGCTGTTGATTGTACCTGTCTGCATGGATAAAAATTCCCAGCTGAAAGGTAGTTGCTTTTGGGAGACAATCATCGGCCACAAGACGGATTTTTGACCAAATAAAGTCAAAAACAAACTTTGATATGTACAGGGGGCAACCACCCTTAGAAACCATCCCCTATGATATCAGCCTCATGTTCTCTGAGTGGAGATTTCCTTTCTATATATACCTTTTGCAGCTGAAGAATAATTCATAATTTCGGATGAGAGGCTCAGATATGGATTTGAACAAAAGGGATCAAACGCTGCCATGGCTGCAACATCATTCGCGTTGCCTAGCCAAGGTACAGGCCGACTTTTACCCAATGCCCAGAAACCTATGCTCATAAATGTTAAATGCATAAGTTCAATTAAAAAACCGGTTTTTAAAACATTGAATAATAATAATAATAACAAGAAGCATGAAGCTTTTGATATTAGGCTGTTTGTATGGATAAAGCTTCCGAACAGAAGGGTGGTTGATTTCAGGAGACCATCAGCCACAAAGAAAGATGTTTGACCAAATAAAGTCAAAATCAAACTTTGGTATGAACAAGGGGCAACCACCCTTAGAAACCAACATCTTCACCCCCTCTAAGTGAAGTTGTTTACCGTTTCAATTCCAAATCTTCATAACATTCGAGTAGAAGCTTAGATCTGGAATCAGACAAAGGGGATCAAACACTGCCATGGCTGCAACACCATTCGGGTTGCCCCGCCAAGATACGGGCTGAGTTACACCCATTGCCCAGAAACCAATGCTCAAAAATGTTAAATGCAGAAGAGTATCATCACATCCACAACAGTAACGACCTCCAATCATCTTTGTGTAATATGAACACAAAGGGATGAACCGAAAGTAGTACCAAAAGCCATATTTGACATAGGAGATAGAAGGGTGGTTCCTTAACTTTTATAAATAGATGGCAAACAAGTTAGATCACCCGTTTCATCACCATAATAGAACGCCTTTAATTTATTTCAAAATCACCAAGGGTGCGTTCGGATTGCAGGAATGAAATGAATTGGATTTCATGTAGGGAGTTGGATTTCGGAGGATTTGGAATCCTTTTACGGGTATGGTTTGTACAATATACAACTCTTATACCACATTAAGGTTTCATTATGCTATGTTTGAAAGATTTCAAAGAAACTCACGGATTTCAAATTCTGACAATCATGCAAACAAAACACAGGATCAGACCAAATCCCCCAAATCTATTCCCAGGTTTTCATTTGCAAATTAAGAGCAATTGCTTTCCCTAGAAAAGTTGACAGATTGATGAAATGATTTAGAAAGAGTAAAATGGGGCTGGGTTGTAAAATGTGAGGTTTAGATCTATAAACAATCGAACAAAGAGGATAAATCCGCCATGGATGCAAATTTCCAGGTGCAATGACAAACAAAAAAAGACCACCAGATCTTGTTTTCTTCACATTACCATCCAGTTTATCCTGCCAAGATGCAGATAATCCAAACTCTGATCGATTCCACTCGGTAATTGGGTTGGTTTGGGTTTAGGGTTTTAGGCTTAGATTTGCAAATCCGGAATCCATCAAAGGGGATCAGACACCAACCTATGATCAGAAATGTAAAAATACCATTTCATCTGGATATTCATACGGATACGGTAGCAATGCAACAATCTCACGAAGAACGACAAATGAATGATCTGAAATCTGAAAGCGTTTACCATATTGATTGAGCATGGCAAGTACTGAGAAGCTTACCCGATAAAAAACAAGGCAAGGAGCCAAGGACAGACACTCTTGACACAATAAATGTGGAAAATGAGTCTTACCCGGTAAGTGCTTATCGGGTTTAAAATGCTTACCAACAATCCGTTTTTAAGGCCAAGGATGTTACATGAAAACGTAAAATGGGGTTAGGTTGAAAATTGTGAACTCAGATGTAAAAACAATCGAACAAAGAGGATAAATCTGCCATGGCTGCAAAACTTACCGGTTGCATTGTCAAAGAAGGGAGACTATGAGGCCTCCTTTCTTCCACATAACCATCCTGATTGCCCTACCAGGATGCAGATGATCTCTAACTTTGATCAAATCCCAGATGCAGACAAACCATTGGGACGAAAGTGAAGTTTACTCATGTAATAGTAATAATAATAATAATAAGAAGAAGAAGAAGAAGAAGAAGATCATCAACAAGGCTGTTTGATAGAGTTTCTGAGCTGAAGGGTGGTTGATTTCGGGAGACAATCATCGGCCACAAAGAAAGATGTTTGACCAAATAAAGTAAAAATCAGACTTTGGTGTGAACGAGGGGGGCAACCACCCTTGGAAACCATCCCCTGTGAAATCAGCCTCATGTTCTATGAGTGGAGATGTTTCCTTTCTATATACTTTTTGCAACTAAAGAACACTTTGTAATTTCGGACGAGAGGCTCAGATCTGCAGATATGGATTCAGACAAAAGGAATCAAACACCGCCATGGCTGCATCACCATTTGGGTTGCCCTGCCAAGATACGGGTCAGTTTTCACCCGCCCAGAATCCAATGGTTGGAAATGTTGATTGCAGAAGAGTATCATCACAGCCTCAACACTGAAGTCTTCCGGTTATCTCCAGATCAGAAAATGGAACCAAAGAGATGAATCAGAAGCAGAATATTAATGATGTACAAAACGTTGGCTGTCCAGAAAAGCAATGCAGGAACAACTCCCACCATAATCTCATAAGTGAAGAAGTTACACGTGAATCATTTTACGGCACCTTTTGATCAAACGTTATGGGTTGGGTTTCTGGGAAGAAGGGTAAGAATGTTAATTGAAAGATCAAAAGAGTTAGGCTATGTTTGGCAAACTAGCTGATAAGCTAGCTTATGACTGATAAGGTAGCTAATGACTAATAAGGTAGCTAGCTGATGAATAAGATGCATATGGCAAAAACTAGCTAATGAGGTAGCTTATGACTGTAAAATGACAAAAAAACATGTTTAAAAATTGGTAATGTAAAAAGTAGAAGGGTATATTTGGAATAAAAAATAAAGATAGTTTTAAATTTATTAATCTCATAGAAAATTTAAGCCTAATGTACTAAATGCTTTCAAAAAACATCACGATTTTTTTTTTTGAAACAACCATGTTACACATTCTAGAATATGTAAAAAAAACTAAATTTAGTAGCTAACTAGATACATGGTTGGATTCTGGTGAAAAGTTTTGAGTTAACTTGAGAAGCAAAAGAGTGAATAATTTTCACTCAAAAGTAAAACCACGATGACCACACTTGTAATTATTTTGTTTGGAGGACCCAATCCATAATTTTCATATGACCACATGTACAAAGATTGTAATTCACCCTTTTTGGTTTGGTTTTAGGCTAAGAATTGCAAATCAGGAATCCGCCAAAGGGGAACAGACACCGCCATGGCTGCAACACCATTTCAGGTTGCCCCGCCAAGATACGAGCCAAGTTTCACCCAATGTGCAGAAACCTATGATCATAAATGTAAAAATGCATAAGAATATTATCAAGCTTCCATATTCTAATTAGTACACAACTCCAGATTTAATAAAGGGTATAATTAAAAAAACTCACAAAAGGCTCCTCGATAATCAAGATTATGTCCATCCAAACATGTACCAGAAATAAGCTTAGCTTATTTTTGCCAAACATGGCCTTAGATCCCACTTTCTACTTTCTATCACCACAATAATAAACCAATAACTTCTTTCAAAATCACAAAAAAAAAATCAAGCTTTTCATTTGTAATCTAGAACAATTGGTTTCTCCTAGAAAAGAAGTTGACAGATTGATGAAATGATTTGGAAAGTGTAAAATGGGGTTGGTTTGAAAATTGTGAGGCTCAGATGTGTAAACAATGGAACAAAGAGGATGCATCCGCCATGGCTGCAAACTTACTTACTGCTTCATTGCCCTGCCAAGATGCGAATCATCTCTAACTTTGATCCAATCCACTCAGATTCATTCAAATTCATCATCACAGCCTCTAAGAACTCATCAAATCCGAAAATAGAAACTTTTAACAAACCACAGGGACGAAAATCATAGTTTACTCAAATAATAATAATAATAAAGATCAGCAACAAGAAGCAAGAAGTTGTTGATTATAGTTTGCGTGTATAGATAAAGCTTCTCAGCTGAAGGGTGGTTGATTTCGGGTGACAATCATCGGCCATGTTTGACCAAATAAAGTCAAAATCAGACTTTGATATAAACATAGGGGACAACCATCATCTTAATCCCCTCTGAAATCAGCCTCATGTTTTCTTTTATAAGGTTCATCTGGGCTTATCCTTGGTAATTTTTACGAAGAGCTAAAACATGCTTCCTGGGATTAATACTCAGTGGNCTTGGGTTGGTTGTTACACCTTCCACAAGCCTTAACCGGTAGGCTGCCCCATTGGGGTTAAATCAGCCTCGTGTTCTCTGAGTGGAAATGTTTACTGTTATAAAATCGAAAACTAGAGGCTCAGATCTGCAGATCTGGAATCGAACAAAGGGGATCAACACCGCCATGGCTGCAAGGGTTGCCCCGCCAAGATACGGGTCGAGTTTCACCCATTGCCCAGAAACCTATGGTCGGAAAAATGTGAAATGCAGAAGAGTATCATCACAGCCTCGATTGGAAAATGAAAACAAAAGGATGGATGAATGAAAGAAATATCAAAAGCGATATGCTCAACAACAACAACAACAACATCAACACCAAACGCCCCCTAAGTAGAAGCAGCTTACGATAATTGAAGCATAGAAACAACAATTTCCCCTTTTCATGCAGAAAAACACTGGAGCATAGTTTGAATCCAAAATTTTGAGCAAACCTTAGGGACCAAATCCATGATTCGAATTTCCCAATTGGCTTCTGCTATTCTATATGCTTTTCTTTGTTCTTCAAGGGTTGTTGATTAGAAATTGGGGGAGGAAATCATGGGCTCAACATGACCTGATTTTCTGATCATGAAGTGGCAAGAGAGAGGGGCAACCACCCTTTTGAAACCTCCCGTCTCTCTCGCCGGAGCCTCTTCCATCTTTTCCGACCATATTTCCCCCAAATAAACTTCCGACCGACTGTGTTCTTCGTGTTTATATAGTGGGAAGTTTGTGTCTTTTTCACGAGTACTGGCCCAAGACCCAATATGGGCCAACCATATAATCATTAATGAGAATTATAAATTTACTTGATGTTAATCATGTTATTTTAACTTTTAAGGCTACAACTTACTTATACAAAAATTTGTATTAAGTTAGTTTTGGAAAACGATCAAAAGGCTATGCATACCGTCGCTTGGGCGTCAGAGGGATCGGTGGGCTAGCGGTACTAACTAAGGCGATGGGCTTGCATCGGTGTGGCCAAACGGATCAGCGCGGCTCCCTCCCTCTTACACGCACTTTTTTTCACTCTTTTTAATTGTATTGGGTATATTGGTTTTGGTGGGTTGTCGTACTAAACAGAGAGGATTCCAGATGGCTTATAGTGGGTTTATGGTAAGGATGATGTGGCAGAGTGAGCTTGAGGGCTCAGAGGGCTGTGCTACTGATAGACTATGAAGAAACTAAATCACTGTTTATTTAAAACAACTTATATAATGTTAGATTAAAGTTTTGTAGAGATTGTTTACCAAAATTCTCACTAAGTCATGTATGGATAAATGTGTCTATTAATAAATGTGTGTTATTGTTTTTTCTTTTTGGATCAACGGTCTAAATGATAAAAATGACCAATTTACTCTTTGATACCGATTAATTGTTCTTTGATAGATTGTTTTATTTTTTTCAACTTGATGATGTTGTTATAATCTTGAGAAAATCTTTCATTTGTCTATCATTATAGACAATCCCATCTATATTATATTATTATATTGTCATACTAGATACATACGCGCGTGATGCGGCGCAAAAACATCTTAAGATATTGAGCACTTTAATAAATAATCTTGTTTTGTGTCAGTTTTTGATTTTATTTTTGCTTTATTAATAGTTCAATTGATAAAGTACTAAGTATAAATATAATTTAATTATTCAAAATAAAATTAATTAGTTAAAATCATTGTTTATGTAAAAAATTACACCAGTCAATGTCGTACAAATTGTGTGAGGCTTAACCGTC
>LUCG01091120.1:0-23799 GCA_001633085.1 Carthamus tinctorius | reverse complement strand
AAATGGAACAACATCAGACACCAATTCTCTCCATTTCTCCTCAAAATGGAGAGAATTGCATTTTTCTACTTTTACACTACAGTGAATTCCCAGAGAATTCCATTTCTCTGTTGCCAATTCTCCAAACAAGAGATTCACATTCATTTCCATTTCTCTGCTTCCAATTCTCGGTACCAAACAGCCCCTAATAGCTATATCGAAGAAACATCGGTTCTTAGTATGTGGCTTAGTATAAGTTAATTATAAAAATTACAGAATGCATCATAAGAACCCAAACTTACGATGAAAAAACAAAATAATTTAATTTTACCTTGTAAAAATCAAAGTTCTAAATAACGCCAAGAGTCGTATAGTGGTGAACTGGTGATGTCAATCTTCAAAAAACATAAAAGCTATATAAAAAAACATTGGTTTAATTTCATTGTGTGATTTACGATAACAAATCTCTATACCATATATGATTATATATAAAAATATATATTTTATATTATTATTCAATGATTCAAGGATAATAAACAAATTAAATACCAACAATATAAAGAAAAATTAAATATCGATTTACAAAAGTCATGCATTAACCCATGACACCATATGTTTAATATAGCGTAAGATATAAGCTTTAAGTCATAAAAAGCCAAAATGAATGGTGCAACTATGCCTTTTAATATAATGACAATAATCATGATAATTTTATAATGATATAATCAAATGACAATTTTAGATATGTTGAGAGCCATAAGATACAAATTCAACTATCCAATCACTTTCATGTACTGTTTTTAATTGACTTTCAATTTTAACCAAAAAGGGTATAATGATAACTTTCAAATTTAACCAAAAAGGGTAATGATAACTTTTTATCTTATATATCTTCCATGATTTTAAATCATTAGATCTCTACCATGATTTTAAATCATTAGATCTCTATCAAGAATTTATACTCTACTATATTATTTAATTAATTATTTCAAATCTTTACTAAAACTACCTAATGCAATTTTCCTCAGGACTAGAAGAACACATTGTTGAAAAAATGAGATAGTTTCAAAGAGAAGTTGCTAAAAAGATTTGTCTTTACGACAAGAAGAGAATTATCTTTCAAGAAGTTATATTATAT
Organism: Carthamus tinctorius; assembly: GCA_001633085.1. NCBI lineage: Eukaryota > Viridiplantae > Streptophyta > Magnoliopsida > Asterales > Asteraceae > Carthamus > Carthamus tinctorius. The sequence goes on along the minus strand of LUCG01091120.1, from coordinate 22,682 downwards.
TATTTAATTAACTGTTATAAATTTATGGGGTGTCAAATTTTTAGACCATCTCCAATAATTTCTTAAAAATAGGGGAAATCAACTTTATGTCCTATATAATACTTTGACAGATTTTCTATCTTGTTATCTAACATAGAGAATTGTAGAAAAAACTCTTAATATAGAGAATTATGTAAAAGTAAAAAAAAAGGAGATAAATGAATCAAATATAGCATAAATACGTAAGATTCTCGTCGTTTTTCAATGGCACGATGCATTTGCTTGTATGTGGGTCCCTATACATAAGATCCCCAAGGAAACTCGTTCCATATCTGAAAATCCTCAATTGCATTAAGCAGGGTTTGCACCACAAGTAAAGGTCCCTCGTGAGCAAGAAAGAATATGTCCACCATCAACAAAAGACAAACTCGAACAACATCCTCGTCCGTAAAATGATCAAACAAAGTACCTAAGGTGTTAAACACAAAGACTACATGTTTCACTCCCACACTATCCAACCTCATACCCCCAAATATCCTAGTAAAGTCTCACGCCCAAAACATTACGGAGTCCTATAATAAGAAAGAACTCCTTTGGCTCATACCAAAAGGAAAGAAAATTATCGACCTGAAAATATAATGTATGCGGCTCTGCATCTTTTAGGAATGTCTATCTGTAGAAACATGTGCACAAGCACAGGATCTGCTAAAGTATCGGTAAACTCCAATCACGGACCAAAAGAAGCAGTGTTAAATATCGTCTACCTTGATTGATTCAATTTCTTCCTACTCTTATCCAGTGTGGTCCAGAAATATTGATAATGAGGTTCATAATTTAAGTAACATGGTATAAAATATACTACAAAATAGACAAAAATATAAAAAATAAATGATCACTATTAGTTACTAGATTTTGTTTTACTTTTTCATAAATAATTCCCATTTTCTAGTGAAGCGAAAAAATTGAACAATTATCCATTAAATAATTAATAATAAAGAAACATCAATTACACATAAAATAAAAACTATAAACCTAGAATTAGTAGTTAACAAATTAAATTTAACAGTGAGCTCGTGTTTAATAATTTTTGAGTTCAAATCAATATCAAATACAAAATAAAATTCCTTTAACTTAATGAGTAAAGCTCTCTATGACACAAATGTTTGATTCAACTCGTTTGAAAACTTGATTAAATATGAACTCAAGTTGAACCAAGCAATTCAAGCATAGGCTTTTTCGAGAAAAACATGTTCTTATTTTCCTAAGTCATATATTCAAAATATAAAATGATCGACTCAGGTCATAAACAAATTAATTGTTCTCGAGCTAAATGAGCATTAGAAGACTCATTAGCTTTTATAGAAGAAGAAATGGTAATTTGAGTTATATTATCTGAGGCTTGGATGGTATCAGACTGATTACCATCCTTGGATGCTGAGGTCTTGTGAGAAGACGCCTCAGGTTCTATTTGGGTGGAGAGTCCACTTGTAGGTTGAGAAGAGATAGATGAGAAAGGGTGGTTAAGAGAGAGAGAGAGAGAGTATCATAGAGAGTGGGTGATTTCTTACCACTGAGCATCTCCTTGATATTCTTTGAGCTTTTGCCCTTTTTGGTGGCAGAGTGCTTTATGTGCTTTTGGGTTTAAGGAAAAGTAGTGGCGGATGATTGAGCGGGTGGCTTGTGCGACACTTGAGGTGCAGTTGGGGAAGTCAGTGAGGGGTTAGTCACTGACGTAGTATGCGAAGAAGAAGAAGGAGGGAGTAGTGCGGCTAAGTCAAAAGATATACCTGAAGATTTCGGTGGTGTCACTGATCCACCTTCAGCAGGGACCACCAGCACGTCACTGAGTGGCACATCATCCTCATAAGCTGGGTGGTCCAGTGCCTTTACCCCAATTATAGGATTCTTGTAGATAGGCTCCTTTGAATAGATCGCTTTCATATGCAGTGCAACTACTGCGGAGAAGAATCATCTGGCGAGGGGATTCCTTCAGCTGCGTTAGCATGTCATCGTAGATGACCTTGGCGTAGTCCATGCGTCGCTTGGTGATCGCAGAGAACACCATTTGAGTTGTTGAGAAGGATGCCTGATCGAGACTTCCAGTCTTTTCAGTGAGATACTGGATGAAGGTCGACCAGATGTAGCTGAAGGTAGCGTTCAATTGTTGTTTCTTGATGGTAGAAGGGGATCAGTCAATCTGACCATTCTTATCAGTCCTCCAAACTATGTGGATTTCCTCAAGAAAGGCCACCAGCTCTTCTATGGTTGGGTCAACGTGGTACTTCTTGTGCACAGGGAAACCTAGGGCTCTGCGCAGTGCACCAACTCCAAAGGTTAGAACTTCGTCTTCATCGCCGGAGGAGGGAAGTCTGAATTTTATCATTTCCACCATTCGATCCCTGGAGCCTTTCTCCATGACCACCTCAGCTGTAGTCCACAGCGAGGCAAGGATCTCACGGTGAGGAGCAGGGTTCACAGTGAACGCAGTCTTCAGAGGGCATGAGAGAAGGAAATCCCTAGCAGCAGTGAGATGTTCCTTTCCTTGAGGTAGTTCGAATAATCCCAGGAAGTTGTTCGATTTCCACTCGAAGTTCAGGAGTGGGAAGACATGCAGAAGGGTCACATTGACATCCTCCACAGCTTGGGATTCAGCGACCTGGTTCTCAGCTTTGATGTTTTAGGGAACGTTAGATACAGATGTCATCTGTAAATAAGACAAAAAAACATATACAAGGATGATTAACAAATCCAAAATATGTTTATCTTCTTCATTCCTGGACAGAGGATGAAGGGTCTAAGAATGGTGAAATCCTTTTACACATAATAGATTATAAGATTGAATCTAAAAAAGAATGAAACTTGAGTTGTACACAGGATAAAATGACATTCAATGATCTATATCAAAGTCATTTTAAGTGTTTTTTCCAAAAAAAAAAATGAGAAAACCCACTTTTTGAAACTTTTAACAAAAACCTTTAAGGGTTTTTAGACACAATAAGATCAAACGGAGTGATCTTGTTAAGGTAGAAAGACGTTTTAAGCAATCTGGGTTTGTTCTTAAACAAGAATCAAACCTAGAAGTAGATTAAGGGTGTAAAGATGGAATCATACCGTAAGTGGTGTGTATGAGAAAGAACTAGGTGTTCTTGGTGTTCTTGAGAGCACAAAGTAGAGAGAGAATTTCTTGCTTTGTTTGCTTGAGAGTTATGTGAACTAAAGAATACGATCGGGAAGAGAGATGTATATATATATATATCTCTAAGAGGAGAAAGAAGACGGAAAGGATGAAAGAGGCGGCTTATTTTCAAACGTAATGATGAAAGAGTTGGTTCACGCGCCTTCATGTGCCTGACACACGTCATGGGAATAGTAACGGACGCAGACGTGTCAGACTGTGCCAAAAAATAACTTTTTAAATAGTTGATTTAAAAGAAAAAACGTTTCCTCTTTCATGATGATTAAGATCTCTCGAATAAAGAGAGCTTATCAGAAAGAGCTTTTCGGGAAAGTTCACTTATCACATTAAATGTGATAAGGTTTGAAGGATCAGGGACATACCTGGTAGGGATACATCAAGGAGAAGATATGATCAATGATATAATGGGGTCACTGACTGTTCATTTTGATGTCAATGAATATAGTTGATCGCTGATGTGTTTATTCATCAGGATTCAACAGCTCGCTGATAAGCATATTAAATCTTGTTACATCAAGAGGCTTTGTAAAAAGATCAGCGAGTTAATATTCAGTGGGTATAAAATGAAGTTCTATGTCACCATTCATCACATGATCTCTGATAAAGTAATATTTTATCTCGATGTGTTTAGTCTTAGAGTGTAGAACTGGATTGTTGATAATGGCGATCGATGACGTATTGTCGCAGTAGATAAGAATTTTAGATAGTTGAATGTCATACTCCATTAGCTGAACCTAAGCACAACAGCTACCTATATCGACATACTCAGTTTCTGCAGTAGAGGTGGACACTGAGTTTTGCTTTTTGCTTGTCCAGCTTACCAACTTTCCACCTAGTAGCTGACAGCTACTAGTGGTGCTTTTTCTATCCAGTTTACAACCTGCAAAATCACTGTCTGAATAGGCAGTTAGATCGAACCCTGAGTCTTTAGAGTACCAAAGACCTAAATTGGGTGTACCCTTCAGGTATCTGAATATTCGCTTTACAGCTGTCAGATGGGATTCTTTAGGTTCAGCTAGATAACGTGCACATAGACAGGTGGAGTACATAATATCAATTTGGCTCGCCGTAAGGTACATCAGGGAGCCTATAATTCCTCTATACATGGTCACATTGACAGGTTTCCCATTGGAATCTCTGTCAAGTGCCAGAGGAGGAGCCATAGGTGTTTTTATGTTAGAGCAGGTAGTGAGTTCAAACTTTTTGAGAATATCACTTACATACTTACCTTGAGAGATGAAAATACCCTTTTCAGATTGCTTGATCTGAAGTCTTAGAAAATATGTTAGTTCACCCATCATAGACATTTTATATTCAGATTGCATGAGTAATTCGAACTTTTTACACATTTTGGACTTGGTAGATCCAAAAATAATGTCATCGACATAAATTTGAACAAGAATGATGTGACCCTTATGTTTCCTAAGAAACAGGGTGTTATCAATCTTTCCACGCTCAAAACCTTTAGACAAGAGAAAGGTTGACAGTGTGTTGTACCAGGCACAAGGGGCCTATTTTAACCCATAAAGAGCCTTATCTAACTTGTAGACGTGATTAGGATGTTTAGGATCAGGGAACCCTGGAGGTTGGGTGACATAGACTTCCTTAGAGAGCTTTCCATTAAGGAACACACTTTTGATATCCATTTGAAAAACCTTAAGGTTTTTATGGTCAATGTATGCTAGAAAGAGTCAAATTGCTTCGAGTCTAGCAATAGGAGCAAAAGTCTCATCATAGTCTATGCCTTCTTCCTGTCAGTATCCCTGAGCAACAAGTCTAGCCTTGTTATGGGTAATAGTGCCATGTTTATCTAACTTGTTTCTGAAAACCAATTTAGTTCCAATAACAGCCTTGTTATATGGACGAGGAACTAGTCGCCAGACTTTATTCCTCTTAACCTCAGAGAGTTCTTCCTACATGGCAGCGACCCAGTGTGGGTTAGGGAGTGCTTCATCTATTTTATTAGGTTCAGTGAGTGACACAAAATAACGTAAAGACAGATATTACCTGACTGATGTCGTGTCTTGATACCTGAATAAGGATTACCAAGAATTTGGTCAATAGGATGGTCTCTGGTCCATCGAAGAGCAGGTAGCTGAGGTTCAGCTTGCAGAAGCTTGATCACTAAAGTAGAAGAAACTTCAGGGAGTGATGGATCAGTAAGAAGATCTTGTTGAGGAGCAGATTCAGACTATAGTTGAACATGTAAGTCTTCACTGCTAGTGGAGCATTCAGCTATTGGAATTTGTTGGAGTAACATGTGTTATGGGAACTATAGAGATCATAGAAGGTGTGGGATCTATAGGTGCAGTTGAATGATCTTCGAAGACATCAGGGATACTCACTGAAGGAGTTGGATCAACAATGTGAATATCAGGGACTTCAAAATAAGAATCAGCCCATCGATTTACTTCTTCATTCTCCTGTTGAGAATGGGAATAGGCTGCTCCGGATTCATCAAACTTCACATGAATAGTTTCTTCAATGGTTTGTCTTCTTTTGTTGAACACACTTGATAGGTGTTATTTATTAACCCCTATTTTGTGTATTTTCTTATGCTTTTTCACCATTTTAGTTTCCCTTTGTGTCGTTTAGGTCTACATATGTAAGTTTTAGTATATATTAGTATTCCATCTAATTTATATTCAAATATGCTTGTTTTGCTGCTAATATGGTACTCATATAACTTGTTTTCAGTTTTTGCAAAAACGGCCCAGTACTACAGAGGTGCTGTAGGAGTGCTGGAGGAGCACTGCAGGACCTTGGACAGCATACTGTTGGACTCCAGATCAAATTGGGTCGGGCTTTTGAGGCTGTTTTGGGCCTGTGAAGACAGCAAACTGATATTTGAAGACTAGGGCCCAACTCTCTTTTGATGACATCATGTTGTACTTTAACAAACTTGGTCCCTAAGTCTTAGATTAGTATAAATAGACTAGTTAACCTTAATTTGTAATCACCAACTTCATTTTCATTTCCTTGTGTTGTCTAGTGTTCTAAGTTCTTATTGTTACCTAGTTTTTGATACTCTTTGGCAAGTTAAATTGTGCTTAAAATCTTTACGATCTTTAAGCATATTTTCACTTGTTATTGTTCTGGTTCCAAAATTAATATTACTCTAGAAGCTTTTGAAGTTACATCTTGTCTTCACTTTCGGTTTACAATTCAAAAGCTTGTTATTTCACCGTTGTTACTATTTTCAAGATCTTCAAGGCATCTTGTTCTCAAAGTTCGGTTTTTACTACGTTCGATATTCCACCATTTTAGTGATTTCTCGAAGTTAACCACAAGATTTTCAGTTTACTTTAATTTTGAAAGTCTTGCATCTTTCTCAAAACAAGCTTACCTTTCATTTTCAAGTGTTCACCGATTACCAATCACGTTATTTTTCACGTAATTAGATCGAAACTTGCTTTGCAAGTAAGTCTCTTTTCAAGATTTCATCTCAAAGTACAAAGTCTAGTCAAATCTAGATTTTTGTACTTAGTTGTACCTTCCTAGTACTTTCCAAAGACTTTTAGTCTTTTTGTTGTTTTTCTTGCAAGTTAAGCTACTTTATTGAACTGATTACTTACTGTTCTTTAATTACTGATCTGTCTATTATTGTTATTTACATTTCTGCTATATTGGAATTATATACACCATGTTTCTCTCGTGTTGGAATTATCTTCAACTCCGAAAAACGTATTGTGTAGTAATTACCAGTCTGTTACATTTCTTGTTATTGAAATTTCAGCAATTTACTTTTCAGCAATTTTACTGGTCATTCTTCCAGTATTTATATTTCTTGCAATTTAATTTACTGTTATTTATTTTACTGCAATTTATTTACGCGCAATCTACTAGTCATCTCATCCAGTGTTTACATTCCAGTCATTTACGTTTCAGCATTATTACTGGTCATCTCTTCCAGTATTTACATTCTCCAATTTAATTTCCAGCAATTTATACTTCTGCTTTTATTTTGCTTTCGTTATTTCTGCGATTTAAGATTCCAGTACTCACATCTTTCGCGAGAAGAATCCGAGCGATGATGGGCTAATTGCCTTAGCTTGGGGTGTAAGGAAATGTTGAGACCATTATCGGTGTGATAGTCATATTCTGTGCTTTATTGTTGTAACCTAACTGTTTGTTGCAGGTGTTTAACGTTTCATTGAAGATTGTACCGAAGTGATTGACGACCACTTTAGTACATGAAAATGCACTAGCTTTTAGAGTTAGGATTTACGTTAAATATATGTAATAAATGTGAGAAGGCTAAAATAGCTTTAGTGCCTAACAATGCTATACTCATTTGGTAAAATTGGTAACATTATGTTGTGTTAGGATTCATAAGAGTTTAAGTAAACTCATATCCATAACACGTTGACCTTTGTATACTTCTGGGAGGCCGGTTAAACCAGTAGTTGGACCATCATTAAGCATAGGTTTATTTCTAGATCACCTGTTGTCTCATCAGACCCTTGCACCCCGTGCTTCTTTCCGACTGATTTTACAACCCAACCATAACTTTAAATCCTCAAATTCGCCATCCGAAATCATCTTTTACAAACTAAACCTTCTTACAAAAAGACTTTTGCACAAAACCTTCCCTGAGGATCGAAATCTGGTATTCACTTACCATTATTACTTGTTACGGGACGACAATACTTCAAGGTGTATACTTGCGCCTAGTTCTATTTTCCAGTTGAATCTCACAGTTCACAGACACCAATCCCAATTCCAAAGGGATAGTAAAAAATATCCTTTAACAACACTGAAGGCTCTAGATATAGAGGAATATCCAAGGAAGATACCATCATCAGATTTGGGATGGAACTTTCCAAGATTTTCTTTATTGTTTAGAATGTAACAATCACAACCAAAGATATGTAGGAATTCGATTAAGGGTTTTCTTCCATGAAAGAGTTCATAAGCTGTTTTCTAAAGCGTTTGACTATCAGTGACCTGTTTTGAGTGAAGCAAGCAGTATTGACAGCTTCAACCCAGAATTGAGTGGCTAGATTTGCTTCGCTAAGCATGGATTTGTCAGCTTCGATTGGGGTTCGGTTTCTTTGTTAAGCAACTCAATTCTGCTGAAGAGTCCTATTGGAAGAGAAGTTTTGAGATATTACTTTGTCTTCAAGGAAAGTATCAAGAGTACTCTTCTTGAATTCAGTACCATGATCACTTTTGATATAACGAATAGTTAGGTTACTGAGAGTTTCCATCTTCTTAACAAAAGAGATAATTTCTTTAGGTGTATCACTCTTGGATCTGAGAAAGAAGACCCAAGTGTACCTAGAGTACTCGTCAACAATGACAAGTGTATACTTCATTCCAACGAGGGATTAGGTATTGACAGGTCCAAAGAGATCCATATGGAGAATTTGAAGAGGAGAAGTCACTGAAGAGATTTGCTTTGACTTGAAGCTAGCTCTTGTTTGTTTACCTTTTTCACACGCTGAGCAAAGAGATTCCTTTGCAAAGTTGTGATCAGGTAGTCCAGTGACTAGTTAATGAATAGATAGATGATTCAACGTCTTGAAGTTGATATGGGAGAGACTCTTATGCCATAGCCAATTTAGATAAGAGGAAGCTCGTGACGTAAAGCATACATTTTCAGAGGATGAGTTCATGTATATAGTGTAGACATCGAACCTTCGTGCTCCAATGAGAATGACCTTTTTATGCTTATTTTTGACTTTGTAGTATTTCTTTGAAAAGGTAACTTTGTGTTCTTTATCACATAGCTGAATGATGCTTAGAAGATTGCGCTTTAGTCCTTCAACGTAAGCAACTCTTTTGAAGGTAGTTACTCCAATGGTTAGGGTTCTGAAACCACGAGTGTGGCCTTTACCATTTCCACCAAAAGTCACTGATGGACCTTTTTCTTCATGGTGGTTAGTGAGGACAGATTTGTTTCCAGTCATATGTCTTGAGCAACCACCGTCCATGTAGCAGATGCTCTTATCTTGTAAAACTTAAGAGTTTAAGTTTTCTTTGGTACCCACACATCCATGGGATCCACAATGTTAGTAGGTGAGGTGGAATCAGTGACAGCCTGAACTGAAGTATTAGTTTCAACGGCTTTTGTCTTTACTGACAACCTTCTTTCCTTTAGCTAATATCTCAACTTCGGGAATTTTCTTTACCTTAGTTAATTTTTCAACCTTGGTAGCATCAGGACACTTACTCGCAATATGGTCATTAGATCCACAGGGATAACATTTGCGATAGAGAAAGTGTTTCGTAGGGTCCTTAAAGTCTTTGAACTTCAGATGAGCAGGACTAGGGTCTAGTATTCCTTTAGCATCGGACAATGGAAGAATATGTTTCTTCTCCCTGAGTTGGTTTTAAGGGGTAGGATTTTGAACAATCTTTTTAGTCCCTGAAACTGATGGTACACCTCCTAAAACTTTTGAAGTCTTTTGCTTGGGAGTTCTAGTCTTTGAAGGAGGTTCAACATGAGTTCTACGTTTAGCTGAAGAACTTTTTCTCTTAGGAGCTCCTTTAGTGTGTGTGTGTTAAAAGAGGGAAACTAAGAGACATTGGGATCATGGATCAAAGAGACAAACATTCCAAACTTAACATGGAACGGTTAGGCTTCAGATTATCTTTAGAATAACCAATGTAGGTTCTGACTTTTACAGACCGCTGAGATGCAAGAATCTCATCGACCTTTTTAGAAGCGTCACTCCAACCTTTGATGGTGACTTTCTCAGCGTTTAGATTAGAGAGAGCTTTTTCTCTTTCAACGATAACTTGTTCACGCACATTACATAAAACTTGTTTAACAGCGACCCGATCTTTAAGATTTTCTTCAACAATGGTCATCTCCTTTATTTTTTTTTTCAGGACATGCCTTAAGTTGTTCATGAAGATCAACATTAAGTTTTTTAGCGGAGGTTTTACCATTTAAGGAATTGTAGAGATCAACAGTCAGCGAGTCAAGTGTAGACAAGCTATTAGATTGAGAAGGAGTAGAAAATACCTGACTAGAAGATGTAGTCGCTGTGGGACTGGAGGTTTCAGGTACATCTTTAGGTACCTCTTCTATCTTAGCCATCAGGGCTATTTCAGGTTTATCATTGAAAGCCATAAGACATGGACTTTCAATGTCTTCTTCATCTGAAGACTCATCAGTAGAGTCATAAGCCCAGTCATGGTCTTCAGTGACCAAACCTCTACCCTTTCGCTAAGACTTGATCTTTCGATATTTATCTTTCAGCTTTAGGTATTTAAAATCCATGGAGGAAGAAGAAGATGCATGAGTGGAAGGAGCAAAGTAGTTCTTCGTGTATCTGCAGTCACTTGCAAACTGTCCTTTGCCTTGACAGTTACATTAGATAGAGGTATCCTTATCAACTAGTGTTAATTTTGGCTTGTTAGTCATAGCAATAAGTTTTCCCTTTTGAAAGTTGCTTTTTTGAAAACACTTCAGTGTCAAAAGGATCTAACTCAGTGATAGGCACTGAAGGTAAAGACTAGGAGACCAAAGCAATAGAGGTGCTTTTGGAGTCCTTAGTATCTCTTATGAGATTCTTCTTCAGTTTCTTGGTTTGTTCACGGTTAAGTAAAATACCATACAACTCACTTAATATGAGAGTCTTTGTGTCCTTAGACATGGTGAGACACATGGTATATGTCTCCCAGTATTCAGGAAGAGATTTCGTTGATCCAACTCTCCTAAGACTGATGAAATAATGATGACCCTGATAACTACTTAGTGTAGATACTTTATTTATACTCAAGCTTGAGGAATTATCATTGAGAATATTCTATGATAGAGTTTGTAATCTCAGGCTCACATTAATAGGTACATATCGACGTCAGGGAACCGTTGAGTCTGTTCAGTATCCCTGATGGAAGATATCAAGAAATGAAGCATCATCCCTGAAGACAAAGAAGTCAGGCTCCAAGAACCACCAGCGATGTCGAAGAAGTAGCTGATGACAGAGCCAGAGCCGCTTGTGATCTGAAGACGGAATTCAGTGATAGATGCCTGATTACTCATGCCTGAAGATCCAACGAACAAAGCATCAGTGACCCCTGACGTCTTAAGGACCAGCGACTTCTAGCCACTGATCAAAAGCTTTCTCCGGAAGATTTCCTCAAATGTCTTATTACCTTAAATGCACAAAAAGGATGACCATGCTTTTACTGACATAGTACAAAGGGACGTTCTAAACAATGTTCCCTCCGTACTTATCAGCCCCCAAAAGCAACCATTTACCTTTCCTCCCATACTGCCTTCCCATGCGTGGTATATTAAAATGGTAAATAGTACACAAGGTCTACCAAATACATAACACGTATAAAGGTGACCTTACCATGCATTTAATGCATGCAGTATAAATTGAGACCTTGGACGTATTCTATTTCCGCAACAATCTTTGTAAATTCAGTATTTACTTTAATAAAAAGAATTTAAAAGTGAAAATTATTTGTGTAATTGTATTCAACCCCCCTTGTATAATTCCTGGTTACTTGAAGGTCATATACTTGGGACCAACAAATGGTATCAGAGCGTGTTGAAGCTCTTTCTTTCCCTCTTTCTAGAAACTTTTAAGATCCTTAAACCTCTCTAAATTGGCTCTTCAAAATACCAAGGATAATTACTTTGACACAGGCTCTTTTGCCAAACCTCCTAGATTCAACAAAGATAACTTCTCTTTGTGGAAAACCAGAATGGAACTCTTTCTATCTGGTTCACATCCTCAAATTCCTTATTTTTTGGAAACTGGACCTTATATTCCTACTCAACTATTCTTGTTGTTCCTGCCACTGCCACCACTGCTATGCCTGCTAGGGAAATTATGAAGCATGTTCACAACTGGAATGAAGAGGACAAGTGCCTTGTCAACATTGACACCAAGGCTAGATCCCTCATATCCATGTCTTACCTGATGACGTTTTTCATTCTGTATGTCATCTCAGGTCAAAGATATCTAGAACACTCTCTGTGTTCATGGAGTCAAGAAAAATTTACCTCGTACGTCAGTATGAGAAGTTCATCTACCTCAAGGATGAAACTTTATCTTTGACTCATCAAAGATTCAACTGCCTCTTGATCGATCTTAAAACGATAGGTATCGAATACTCCAACTCTGAAATTGTCACCAAGTTCATGGAATCTCTCCCCGAGTATTGGGAAAATTACACCACTTGTCTTACTCTGTCGAAAGACATGAAGGTACTCACTTTAAGTGAACTATACGGTATTTTTCTCAACCGTGAACAAACCAAACAACTAAAGAAAAACCTCATAAAAGATACCAAAGATTCCAAAAGCACCTCTGTTGCTTTGGTTTCTAAAGCCTCTCCTTCTGCTCCAATCTCATCAGTGCTCATTACTGAACTTGAACCCTCTGATTCTGATGTTATGTCTGACAGTGACTCTGAAATGAATGAGACACTTGCTCTTCTGACCAACACCTTTCGAAGGTTTGCTAGAAAAAACAACTTCAGAAAGGGAAAACCTCTTGCTATAACAAACAAGCCAAAATCTACCCTCACTAATAAAGCTACCTCTACCTGCTACAACTGTCAAGGCAAAGGACACTTTGCTAACTACTGTAGGTACAAGAAGAATCAATTTGCCCCTGCTATCTCTGCATCATCCTCTTCCTCTAAAGATGCTAAGTACAAAAATTTGAAAGATAAGTATCGAAAGATCAAGTCTCAACGAAAAGGAAAAGGCGTAGTCGCTGAAGAACATGACTGGGCTGATGACTCATCTGATGAAGAAGACACTGAAAGTCCATGTCCGATGGCTTTCAATGATGAACCCAAGATAGCTCTGATGGCTAAAATTGAAGAAGTACCTGATGATGTCCCTGAAATCTCTACTTCATCAGAGACCACATCCTCCAGTCAGGTATCTCTCATTCCCACTCCTATTTCTACTAATAGTCTCTCTCAACTAGACTTACTAACTCTTGATCTGTACAATGCTTTAAATGGTAAATCTTCTGCTGAAAACCTTAAGGTTGATCTTCGTGAACAACTTAAGACTTGTCATGAGAAAATAAAACAGCTAGCCATTTTTGAAGAAAATGTTAAAGATCAAGTTTCAGTAAATCAGGTTCTCTGTATTGGAAGAGAATAGGCTATCGATGAGCGAGAAAAAGCACTCGCTAAGCTGAATGCCGAGAAAGTCACCATCAAAGGATGGAGTGATGCTTCTAAAAAAGTTGATGAAATCATAACATCAGGGAGATCTAGAAAAATCAAAATTGGACATGGATTTTCTCAATCGAATCCCAAAACTGACAATTCCATGCTTAAATTTGGAATGTTTGTTTCTTCTATCCCTGATCCAAATGTATCTACTTCTATCTTGATCCTACTCTCTCTCTCTCACTCACAGTGTTCCTCTTCTAACAAACATAAGGAAGGAGCTCCTAAGAGCAAAAGTGCTTCAGCTAAATGCAAAGCTAAAACTGAACCTCCTTCTAAGGCTAAAATTCCTAAGCAAAAGAACTCAAAAGTTTTAGGAAATGGATCTTCAGTCTCTGGAAACAAAAGAACTTTCAAAATCCTACACCTAGACTGAAAATCGATCTCATACCCAAACCGAAGGAGAAGAAACTTGTTCCTCCTGGTTCTAATGCAAAAGGAATATTAGGCCCTGGTCCATTTTACCTAAAGTTCAGAGACTTTCTGGAACCCATGAAACACTTTCTTTATCACAAATGTTATCACTGTGGATGAACAATCATATTGCGAGTAAGTGTCCCTCTACTACCATGAAGAAAAAGGTCCTTCAGTGACTTTTGGTGAAATGGTAAAGGCCAAACTCGTGGCTACAGTACTCTTACCAATGGAGTAACTACCTTCAAACGAGTTTCTTATGTTGAATGACAGATGCACAATCTTCTGAGANCTAAAAAGAAATGCAAAGTCAAAAACAAACACAAGAAGGTCATTCTCACTGGAACAAGAAGATTCGATGTCTACACCATAGACATGAGCACATCTACTGATAATATGTGTTTTGTTTCTCTTGCCTCTTCTGATATCAATTGGTTATGGCACAAGCGTCTATCTCATCTCAACTTCAAGACACTGAATCAACTCTCCATCAACAAGCTAGTAACTGGTCTTCCTGATCATCGCTTTACAAAGGTCTCTCTTTGTTCAGCATGTAAAAAAGGAAAACACACTAGAGCTAGTTTTAAGTCAAAGAAAATCTCCTCAATAAACTCTCCTCTACAACTTCTTCACATGGACCTGTCAATGTCCAATCTCTCGCTGGAAAGAAATATACTCTTGTCATTGTTGATGAGTATTCCAGGTACACTTGAGTCTTCTTTCTCAGATCCAAAAATGACACCTGAAGAGATCATTCTCTTTGTAAAGAAAATGGAGAAACTCAACAACCTCACTATTCGTTCGATAAGAAGTGATCATGGTACTGAATTCAAAAATAGCACCCTGGACTTCTTCTTTAATGACTAGGGAATCTCTCAAAACTTCTCATACGTTTGGACTCCTCAGCAAAACGGAGTCGCTGAAAGAAGAAACAGGGCCCTAATTGAGGCTGCCAGATCCATGCTCAACAAAGCAAACTTTGCAACTCAGTTTTGGGCTGAAGCTGTAAACACTGCAAGTTATACTCAGAATCGTTCGCTGATTGTTAAGCGATTTAAGAAGACATCTTATGAACTTTTCCATGATAAAAAGCCTTCAATTGAATACTTTCATATCTTTGGTTGTAAATGTTACATTATCAACAACAAAGATAATCTTGGAAAGTTTGATTCCAAATCTGACGATGTTATCTTCATTGGATATTCTTCTATCTCCAGAGCCTACCAGGTGTTCAACAAGCGAAGATAAACAATTGAAGAATCCATTCATGTTCGCTTTGATGAATCTGGTCCATCTAATCCCCATTCTCATCAGGAGAATGAAGAAATAAACAAATGGGCTGCCTCTTTCTTCGATGTCCCCGAATCACCTATTGTTGATCCATCTCCTTCAGTAAGCATCCCTGGTGGCTTCGAAATTCTATCTACTGTACCTCCTGATCCTTCTCCTCCAGTGATCAATGCAGTACCCATATCCTAGGATGCTCCATCAACGTCAAAAGCTGAATGCTCTATAAGTAGTGAAGACTAAGATGTTCAATTACAGTCTGAATCTGCCCCTCAAAATCTTCTCACTCATCCATCAGTCCCTGAAGTATTTTCTAGATCAGTGAGCGAACCTCTTCAGGTTGACTTTCAACCTCCAGCTCTCAGATAGATAAAGGATCATCCTATTGATCAAATTCTTGGTAATCTTAGCTCAGGTGTCAAGACACGTCATCAATTTGGTAATATCTGTGTTAGATTAACAAGATGAATCAAACAAGTAGATCTTGTTTAGATCAAGATCACAATCTCAAAATAAGAGCAAAATGTAGAGAGAGAAAGCAAGCCATATGTCATCGAATGAAAAATAAGCGTGTAATACAATACAAGACATGAGGAGTATTTATACCGCTCACCCAGAGAATGGAGAAATTACACATCTAGTCCCTCAACTTACTTCATAAACTATAGCACTAACAATCTCCCCCTTTTATGAATAAGGAGGGATTAAAACAACAGAAACATTTAAACAAGCTAACTAGTCTAGTTGGGATGTTTCCTTTTGATCTTGAATTTTATCTCAGCAATCCTAAGATCATTTCTGGTTCTTAATCTATCATCTATTTCTTTAGCAAAATATCTAATCAAATGTCTCTCAGCAGCATCAATCACTTGCACAGTCATCTGGTCCATCTGAAGTCTCTAATTCAGCTCATTCAGGACCATCATCAAAGTATTATCACTGTATAAACTCACTTCATGTACATACATCATTTTCTTTTCACCCACAGAATCTGGATATACATAAGTAATCTTCTTATTCCCATCATCAAATACTGTGTATAAAGCAAACTCCTTTTCAGCACCAACCAAATTCCTTTTGGGTTTGTGACTAAACAACTTTGAAGTCCAGTTTTCAAGACCCAGTTGGAAATCATACAAATGTGCCAGAGTAACTGAAGCTTTGAGATGTCTTATAACTGCAACCAAGGCAATGACCTCTTCTTCTGTTCTGACAACTTTCCTTTTAAGCTCATCCAAGATCTTCAAAAATACATCCAACTCAACATTCTGAAAGTCTGCCTCAGTGATTGTATACTCCTTGTTATCTTCCCTGATCAATGTAATCACTAGAGAGTAATATGGCTTCAGATTGTTAGACATGTTGCTCTTAACATACAAAAACTTCTTGTCTGATCTAACAAGCTCCAACCTTTACTTCTTGATTCTTCTCATATATATATATATATATGTACTCTTCCTTAAAGCTTGATTTGATGTTTTCTATTCCATACAGCTTCTCATAGCTTAAACTTCTTTCATGAACAACAAATCTGGACTTGTACTTTTCTTCCAAATAAGAACCCCTAGCTCTAGTAAATTTGTCCCATTCTGTCTTCTTTAGAAATCTACCCGAGCTAGTCTTCATCTTTTCCCATAACCCAGC
The DNA here is from genome assembly GCA_001633085.1 of Carthamus tinctorius. NCBI lineage: Eukaryota > Viridiplantae > Streptophyta > Magnoliopsida > Asterales > Asteraceae > Carthamus > Carthamus tinctorius. The sequence continues at coordinate 6,001 of LUCG01091120.1, read as the reverse complement.
TCTCTTAGAATCCAAATGCATTAAGTCATCTTTCTCAACATCAGCAAGCCTTGGTCCTTCCGCATCATTCTCTTCTTCATGTTCAAAATCAAATACAATATCAGCACACATATCTTCCAAATTCTTGTCCTCTCTTGTCCTTGTATCATCCATCTCTTTATCAGTCACCTGATATTCTTGAATTTCATCTGCTACATTCAAAAGAAGCTCTAAGACTCTGTCTATTTCAGACTTTTCCTTAGGAACCTCAGAAGAACCAACATTCAGTTTGAAGGAACTGTGCCTTGATCTATCTTCATCTCTTGGCTCATACATATCCTCTTGAACAGAATTCAAGAACTCCAAAGTAGGTTGCATACCAACATCAACCTTTTGACCTCTTACAAGATGAATAGCATCATGATGTCTTCTAGGCCCTCTTTCCCTCGGAAACCTCTCCTCAAACCTGTCTATCACTCTTACATGACCACTGCTTTGACCTCTATGAATTTCTGAAGTCTCTGCAATTCGTCTTCTCTTTCTCTCCCCCTCATGATGATCATAGTCATCAGGGTCGTCATGTCTTCTAACTAAACTGTTTGCAACAGCCTGACAGGATTCTTCTAATTTTCTGATTCTTTCAGATAAGGTAGTCATGCCATCCAAGAATGTCTTCATCATACCAGATAAAGAAGATTCAAAAGAAGCTTGAAACTGCTGAAGATCAGAATAAGTAACCAAGTGACTCTGCCTTCTATGCTCTTGCGATGTAGTAAACTAGAGTTGAGCTTGCCTTTGTAATGCCTGAACCAAATCTGTGTCATCTGCAGATATATCTTTTAATAACTTTCTCATGAGAAGGGTCTTTAGTTCATCCACAAAAAGATCATCAAATGGTTGAGGTGGAGGTGGTGGAGGTGTAGGATCAATCACAAGAGACTTGCCTTTAACAAGTGCAACAACCTGAGCTTTCAACTTAGCTATCTCCTTTGCCAGATTCTTGAAAGCTTCAGCCGTTGCCAAGTTGTTGTTCTTGTACATGGTCCTGGTAATGAGATTGTCAACAGAAACTGTCACCAGGTACTGTGACAAATCACTCCAGGACTGAGAAGATGAATGTGTTGAGGTTGAAGTAGTAGAAGTTGTACCAGAAGATGGATGCAGAGGAGGATCCCAAGATGTAGAACTCTCGCGAAGAGAACTCATAAATGAACTAGGTAACCTAACACCAGGGTCACTTAGACTTCCTGTTAAACCAAGAGTAGAACTCAAGGTATCCATGTTCAATGTTGGCGTGATGTTAACACTGATGGGATTTCCTTCCTATCCTCGCGAAGCACCAACAAATGATGCATTCACTACAGAAGTTTTGGCATGGCTACTAAAGCTACCTGTAGATGTAGTCACTAACTGTGTCCTAGAAAAAGAATGTGTATTTACACTATGTACAATAGGCTCTAGACTCGATGTGCTTAGAATTGAAGTCGTCGGCTGGGGCAGTTGCCTGACTGTCTCGGTACCACCAAACTCCAAAAGAGTTATAGGTACAAGTTGTGCTTGACCCCCGTGTGAAAATTAAACTACCATTTGTTGAGAAATGGTAGAGTGGCTAGGATGGGTTGTGCATTGCATGGTTGGGTGGACCATGTCTAGTTTAATGGTAGGTGGCAACAGATGCTCACCCCTAGTAGATGTGGTTATCCAAGAAGACTCAAGTTGGATAGGGGTTTGTACTATTTTTCTAGCCCCTTTCTCATACTCCCCATGTTCTTTTCCTTCCCGTTCATTCATGCTCACATTTTCATTTTCAACTAAGCTACCCTCATCCATCCTTATATCAACCTATTGTGGGATGGTAGAGCCACAAGAAATTACAGACAATGCACTTGCACCGTGATTATCATCCATCGGATCATCATCATCATCAGATCTAAACAATTCAACAGTGGGAACATCTGCAGTTGCTTCAGCATCAGAACCTCTTACATCAGTATCAGCCATGAACAATTGAGTGTCTTTAGATGATGGAGTACCAAAAACATCATGTAGTCTCTTAGCAACATAATCTTCAGCAAGTACATCATCAAATATAAATGACTTAGAAGACTCAGATCCCATCACCATGTTAAGTCTTTGAGCCGTTTCATCTTCACTACACGTAATACCACAATATGTGTCTAGATGCACCATTGTTTGATCAGCCACTTCAAAATCTAGAATCATCTCATTGTCAGCATAAGAGTCTAGTGTCTGTTGATCCAAGGGAGAAAGTTCATAATCTACCAGTTGCTCATCTTCTAGTTCTTCAACCATCGGAGATACTTGATCCACAACATTTTCTTGATCAGCAGCCTCAAATAAATCATCCATTTGCACTTCAGAGCGGATTTGGCCTATCTGTATAGCTACATTCCCAGTTGAAGAATAAGCAGGCTGATCATTAGGTTCTCCACCATTACCCCTCTCGGTATTTTCCCTCAGTACATCCTGACCAAGATCCCATGATCGTTGGTCCCTAGAAGCTAAACCCTCACTTCTAAGGTTGACACTTTGGGAAGGTCCTACCGGTGCTGGCAGGACCATAAGTGCATATTTTATCGTATATGCTCTTACACACTCAACCTCCTGATCAGCATAGGCCAGAAGTTCACTAAACAAAGGAATTTCTAGTGCAAGGAAACCTGTAGTTGGATATCTGATGGATTGCATTGGAAACAATCGTACTCTGTCTGTATTCTCCCTTATTGGAATCTCAGGATTCCTCATCATAGCACTCTCAATCAGAATGCTGATGAATCTGGGGTATGGAAGATGTTGCGTGGCTTTCTTGTTCAGTTCTACCATATCATGGAAAATAAGAGCTACATAATCATAATGTCTGTTGAAGAGCACTCCGTGGAAGAATGTCAACATGGATTGAGTGCATGTGTCAGTTCCCCTTTGTTTAAAGCTTCTGTTTAGCACTGTAAACAAAGTGTTGTATGTAGTTGGCAACTTAGACTTGTTAAATGAAGAACTAGTGTACAACTCTTCAACATATCCCACTCCTCGGATACCAGCCAACACATCATCAATAGCAGCAAAATGCTCAAATCTATATGCTTCAGGTCTGCTGTCAGCAGTAGGAAAGCCCAACACTTGTCTGAATTTGTTGAGTCCGAATGATAGTGTGAAATGATCAACATTTGCAGTGAAATGATGATTCCCAACCTCTTTGTGGAATTTCAGTGTCTTCCAGAACTGTTGGGCATGCAACAAGGGAAGTGTAGTTTCCTTAGTCAGCACTGTATACAACGGATGATTGTTCAAGATTTTTCCAATCAGAGGGGCATTGTTGTTGGCATATGGAGTATATGCAATGTTGTTGGCTTTCTGCTCGAGAAACAATGCAACTTGAAGAAGAAGTCTATCAGCATTTTGATTCGGTTGAGAAGTAGATGATCTGACAGAGAAAACTCCAGGGATTCCGAGGTTATCAGTATCAGGGAAGCTGTATGACTCCATGGATGTTGTTTTATGATCAATGTAAACATATTAGATGTGAAGAATAAAACCTTGAATTATTTTTGAAAATTGTTGAAAGAATCAGTGGATTTTGAAATAAAAATTCACTAAGTGTGAGACTTGAGACAATAAAAGATTCAGAAAGACCACATGAGTGTATATCAAAATGTGATATATAACCAATACATATTCAAAACAAATACTGATAATATTTGGACATGTCCAAAGTAAATCCCAAGTAACATGTTACAAGTATGAACAAGGCCCATGAAACATGATTGATATCCAACAGGCCCATGTTACTGGTCCATGAGGCCCACGTAACATGTTACGGGTCCATGAGGCCCACGTAACATGTTACAGGTCTATGAGGCCCACGTAACATGTTACGTGTCCATGAGTGCCACATAACATGTTACGAGTCATTTGACCCATTTGAAAAATTTACAAGTCTAAAGATCATATGTTATGAGATGTGCATGTTACGATTGAATTTCTCATCTCACTAGATGAACTATTCATCTCACGAGATGATAAATTCATCTAGTAACATGCATGATTTTGAATATGTATTATTTACAATTTTGTTAAACACTGATTATGATATTTGAGCTAATTGAAGGTCTTAATTTGAATTAAAGTATGTTAAGTTCAACAGTTCCAGGTCCAAACTGATTCGAACAATGAATCAGACACACTTATACGAAGTCCAACAAATACAAACCCAATAATGTTTACACATTTTGATTACGATTAATTCTTTACAAAAGTATTTAATCTACAGTCCTAATTGATACATGATTTTAATTGAATACCTAAAAGAAATGTAGATACTCGGAGTATGGGTACAAAACACACACGAAAAACACTAAGGTTCTTCAAAGTCTTCAACTTCAATAAGCACGCATGATCTTGAATAATCTAGAAAGATTGGATTATGAATTTGAAATAGTATTTATAGCGGGAAGAAGATTATGAATTTGAAATAGAGAGAGAGAGAGAGAGAGAGAGAAAGCAAGCCATATGTCATTGAATGAAAAATAAGTGTGTAATACAATACAAGGCATGAGGAGTATTTATACCCCTCACCCAGAGAATGGAGAAATTACACATCTAGTCTCTCAACTTACTTCATAAACTATAGCACTAACAATCTGTCTCTTTGTTAATTTCATGTCTATCACTGAACCTAAGAAAGTTGATGAAGCATTTCTTGACCCGCACTGGGCCGCTGCCATGCAGGAAGAACTCGCTAATTTCATCAGAAACAATGTTTGGCTACTTGTTTCTAGACCACCCAAAAAGACTATTATTGGAACCAAATGGATTTTCCGTAATAAATTGGATGAACATTGCATCGTTACCCGCAACAAGGCTAGACATGTTGCCTAGGAATACCGACAGGAAGAAGGCATAGACCACGATGAAACATTGGCTCCTGTTGCTAGACTCGGAGCAATTCGACTCTTTCTAGCATACGCTGCCCATAAACACTTTAAAGTTTATCAAATGGATGTCAAATGTGCTTTCCTAAATGGCAAGCTCTCTAAGGAAGTCTATGTCGCTAAACCTCCAAGTTTTGCTGATCCTAAGCACCCTGATCACGTTTATAAGCTAAATAAGGCTCTTTATGGGTTAAAACAGGCCCCTCGTGCCTGGTATGACACCCTATCAACCTTTCTCTTAAAGCAAGGTTTTGAGCGTGTTAAGATTCATAGCACCCTGTTTCTTAGGAAACATAAGGGACATATCATTCTTGTTCAAATTTATCTCGATGATATTATTTTTATATCAACCAATCCTAAAATGTGTAAAAAGTTCGAAGTACTCATGAAATCTGAATATCAAATGTCTATGATGGGTGAACTAACATATTTTCTAGGTCTTCAGATCAAGCAATCTAAAAAGGGTATTTTCATCAATCAAGGTAAGTAGGTGAATGAAATGCTGAAGAAGTTTGATCTTATTTCTTGATCACCTATGAAAACACCAATGGCACGTCCTCTTACACTTAACAAGGATTCAAATCAAAAATATGTTAATGTGACTCTCTATAGAGGAATGATAGGCCCACTGCTGTATCTTACAGCGAGCCAACCTGATATCATGTATTCTACTTGTTTGTGCGCTAGATATCAATCTGATCCGAAGGAGTCCCATCTGACCGTTGTAAAGCGAATCTTCAGATACCTCAAAGGCACTCCTAACCTTGGTCTCAGGTACCCCAAAGACTCAGGTTTTGAACTAACTGCCTATTCAGATAGTGATTTTGCAAGATGCAAGCTAGACCAAAAAAGTACCACTAGTGGTTGTCAGCTACTAGGTGGAAAGTTGGTAAGCTGGACAAGCAAGAAGCAAAACTCAGTGTCCAGCTCGACCACTGAAGATGAATATGTTGCTACTGGAAGCTATTGTGCTCAGGTTCTTTGGATGAGAAATCAACTACTAGACTATGACCTGAAGCTTTCAAAGATTCCAATCTATTGTGACAACACTTCAGCTATCACAATTGCCAACA
>LUCG01091108.1:391-14045 GCA_001633085.1 Carthamus tinctorius | reverse complement strand
GATAGAGATCTACATATATATACAGAGAGAGAGATCTCTATATATATATATATAGAGAGAGAGAGAGAGAGTTAACAAAAATATTTTCCGATAATAAAATCTTTAATATCACAAACGTGCACAACGACAAGACAAACAAGCTTTTCATCTCAACTTCTCAAGCTATTTGGTCCATCCCATACATGCACCAAATCTTGAGAATCTCAAATAATTAAATCTATACAAATTAGGAGATCAATAGTCGCAGAACTAGTGGAACTCATTGATCAAAAATTTAAAAATATGATAGTTCATACTCATCAACTTTATTTATAGAAAATGGAAATGGAAAAGTGGAAAAACAGAAAAACAAATTTAAAGATTTCCCTAATAAACATGTGGGAAACAAGCCTAATTAGTGGTTACAGATCAACCATCCTTTCAAACAGGCAACAAAGAATCCAGCAACCCATTTATCCAGGCTGGATTCTCAAGCCACTACTCTCTCCCTTCTTTGTGAAATTGGATCATCAACCCAGGACAACAAGTTACGTGATAGGCTCCCGGAAACAACTAAAACAAACTAGGGTTCTAATGCTTCACATGAAACGAAACGCTGATTTCAAGGATTCATGCCCAAAACATAGACTACACAGCCAGAAGTCGATTCACTCAACAACGTGAACATGTTTTTGAGTTTGAAGCTTTAATATAATTTTTCGAGGTCCTATACGACCGTCATCAGAATCATGTAGTCCCTTCTGGCATCAATTTAACTCCATACAGTCAGGTTTGCAAGTGGTGTGTATTCCCAACCACTCACACTTTTTCAAACTCATGTCTATCCTAGAAACCGTGCCACATGAAGCATCATACATCACATTAGTTCCACTTTTGGAAGGGACCTAATTCACTGACTTGCAAGAACTGTTACGGTTCTAACACATAATCTTGCATTTTATCGTAGAGAATAGAGATAGTTACATCAAGTCTCCGTGTACAACTTACTCAAATATAATGTATATGCATGAAATGTACTGAGGAACCAAATAGGAATGCAAGTAGGAAAATGTAAACTTGGTGCTAGAACTTGCCATCTTAGAAAGAAAAAATCCTCCGCTTATGTAATTGGTAACTGTCAAAAGGCTGCTCAGAGTGTGTGTCTAACTAAGCCCAATATGCAGCTACTTGTTACCTTGTTCAATCTTTTTTTTCCATTTCCATGTGAGATGAACAGCACAACATCCCGACGCGATGTACAAACTCAAAGTCGCAAATTTGCAATCAGCAATCTATGTGACTATGTCGACATTATATTTAATCTGTTACCAACAAATTTGCACCAAATGAAACATACAAAGCTACAAACACATATGGACCATGACAAGATGAATTCCTCATCTTCTACTCTTTTGAGCACCTGTACTTTTTGCAGCAAGTAGACCAGGATCTTCAGAAAAGAAACTTATGCATTCAGTAACTGATTTAGAGAATAGTATCAATAATGATCTTAGTTGAACCTAATTCCAACAATGATCTAATCATATCAATGAAATCCGGGAAAAAAAAGTGAGTTACAAAACTTTTCTAAGTTATCGATCAACACCCTAACCACACAATGTTAACAATCTATATACTCATACAGCCAACGAATCAACCAAACTGAATTACACAATAACTGAATAGCTCAATCAAATAACAAGGGGGTAATGATCTCAATTCCTCAATCCAAACAAATTAAAGCCCTAAATGCATGAATCAACATCCATATCTAACATGTGGAGTATCAACCATCAATCAACACATTGGATAAACAGAAAACAACAATTTCTAAGCAGAATTCCAGAAGATGAAACTTACACGACATGAGATACGACAGTCCAACAACGCACATGAACAGGAAAACGATCCGCTTCTTGGCTTCATCGACAAGGTCGCGAGCCGACACCGTTTGCCTGCCAGTGCTCATTTTGTGGAACTCCGATCAATCAATCAATATCTTCACAGCAATAAATCCATCTATACAACAATCCACTGAAATCGCAACCTAATTTTGCAATCCAACAGCTATATCCGATCAATTCGAAAGCAGAATGGATCATACAAGAAGCCAGCAACACTGATTCAATTGTAGATTGGAAACAAAAGTAGAAATTCACTTGAGAAATCGGAGGTTTTATGCAATCTGATTGACTGGAGAACTGAAAAAGGTGAAAGAGATGGATAGTGGAGTTTTCAAGTTATGGGAGTGTGCCGTTATTCTCCTTTTGGCTGAGAAAATGGCTGAATGAATCCAGCCAGCAGTATTAGGTTTTTAAGGAGAGGGGTTTGTTCTCAACAAGAATCCATTTTCAATTTTCAAGAAATAAGTTTACTTAAAATAGAATTATAATTATACTTTTTATTTTTATTTTTTTGATTATTTAAAAGACCATTTAACATTTTTCGTCTTTGTCAATTTAAAATTACAAGATAACCATCGTTAAGGATGTTCATCGGTTGAAATCCAATGGATTTAGATGAATCGGATCTGGTTAGATTCGATCATCCAGTGGATATTGGACTTTGTCATGTGACTTAATCCCGTTTAAGATTGGACATCTACTCCAATGGTGGATTGGATCGTATCAGTTACATCCGTTGGATTTTAGTATTATTATCCGTTAGATTAGATTTAATCAATATAGTATTTTAATATAATTTCAACCGATTAATCAATTGTTTCAATCACTTGTTTATGTATTTTTTTTATTAATTCATTAAAACCTAACAACATATATATTAACAAAAAAAGTTCTTAAAATGTTAATAATCATATGAAGTTATCAATTGGATGGTAAGTGAATGATAATTAGACCGAATCAGTTCAGTTTTATTGAATTTTAGATTGTCATCCAAGAACTGATCGATTGAATTTGGATGTTGAAAATTTAGATCTGATCTAATTCAATTATAACTGGATATCCAAATTATGATGGATCGGTTTGGATTGGATCACAAAACTTTTTGCATACTCCCAACTGTCTTCTTTGCATAAATGTCTGCATCTTCCTTGTAACCTCTTCTTCTAATGGATGCTAAGAATTTTCATGGAATGAGGGGTATTTTTTCATTGTGTTGAATTCTTTTTTGTCTTTTATCTAATCAAAATCGATTGATATTTGAACTCTATGATTTTTGATTGGGTAAAAGAAAAAAAAACGACAAACATAATTTTTAGTAGCCAAATCTGAAATTTTTACAAACCATTTGGACTGCTTAGCTGCCGAGTGAGATCTAGACAGTTGATCAATGCCATGGCCAAACAAATAGAAACCCAAGCAGCCATCACTGGAGAATAGCTCCTAGCCTTATTCTAAGAAGGCGCATGCCATCAAACGATCATTATGTGATTTCAAAATTACAACAACGAAAAGTGTTACTTTTGACAAATCATAGATTCATAGGAACCAAATTTGTGGTTTACTCTAAACTAAGATTCAAGAATCCAAAGAAATCTTTTGACAATGAAAATACATGTTTTTGGGGGAAAAAATTCTAGAACAGTTGTTCTTCGAAAAATTGGTTGTTGAAAAATCAATAAAGAATAGAAAATTAATAATTAGGTAGTGAGACAATTTGTTTCATATTTTTCTTCGATGGTTGTTAATGTGCGTTCTTCAAATTTAATTTGGTTTGTTTTGTCAAGTTTATTTAATGTAATATTTTTCTTTTTTCGTGTTTGATGAATCTTTCTCTCCTACTTTAAAATCGTAATAGTCCTAGATATTTTTTCATTGCTTGTTTTCGTTTAACTACACATAAGCTTTCATTCTATATTATGGGATTTATGGCTGCTTTAACAATTAGATGATTTGTTTGTTATGTACTCATGCCGGTAAAATTTTATCTTTTTTTTTCGAATGGCTAACACACACAAAGGGTCCATAGCTCAGTGGCATTTGGTGTTATTGAGTGATGTCTTCCCTCCTTTGTGGTTGTGGGTTCGAGTCCCATTGTAGACGTTGGAGTAAATCTGTAGGTTTATGATCGAACCCACAATCACAAAAGAAGGGACACCACTCAATAACATCAAATGCCGCTGGGCTATAAGCCTTTTTACTAATAAACAATAATTATATGTTTTGATCAAAATACAGAATAAAATTTTATCTTTTTTAAACAAGCTAGTAATTATACGTTAAAATACAGATAAAGTGACAAGTTTGAAACAAATATTCTATGGATTTTAAAATAAGCCATGAATGCCATAAGTATAATAATTTTTATATCAAAATTATTATGATCTAGTAAATATAAAATATAAACGATTAAGAAAACTACACATTTGTTTAATAGTTGTGACGTACAAGTCCTTAATTTCAACTACTTTTGGTCTAAGATTTTGTATTTCCTATGTGTAACATATTCATTAAAAAATTAACCATCGATTTATGTTTATAATGTAAAATAATATTATTGAAAACAACATTATTATATATAATTAATCCCTAAATGATTCTTAGTGATTGATGATTCTTCCCATCTAACATGTTGTTTTTTTGTGATTAACCTATGCCTTTTGTCTTTTAAAATTAAAATATTTATAATTTTTAGTTAGAGATTATAATTTTGCTTCTAAAAAAAGGTTTCATAATTATTAGATTACTGTATGCAGAATTTTCACATAAAACAAAGGCTTAGTTACAATAAAAATGAATGTTTAATGACTTACATGTCACCAAAATATTTGAGTGATCAAATCAAATCATGGTATTTTGAAATTTTGATTATTATGTAATACTTTATGCATTTATTTAAAATTACATAGGATATTCTAAAAAATCAAATCAATAACTTATTTGAAAGTTAATGTTTGAATTATAAGTCCATGAGCAATTCAACTTGAAATATGGTGGAAGTTATTGTTAGTCTACAACTTTGAACTTATAAAAAGATTAAAAAATCTACTTTTCTATCTATGTGGGACGACTTATTACAGTAATGGCTTATGTGTATACGCACACACGCATATGTTAAAGATATACTGATTGAGTACGCTAAAGGGTACGTAGGAGCTTTGAGAATGAGAACCATCCAATATGTTATCCGACTAGTTGTTTTGGAAAATATGTATCAATTGGTTAGATGATGTTGTATCTATATAGGGATACTATATAAGGAGGTCATTATAACAAATTAAATAGGCCGTCCAATCTTAACAACACCAAAGGAGAACACCCGAACTATAAAAGACCTAATTGCTCGTACCTTAAACGTATTTGTTTGGTCTTATCTTCGTCTGTTTTCGTTATGTTCTGCTTTATATTTCCTTTGGTCTCTGCACCTCTCGATGGCTTGTTTTGTAGCTCCTTGACTTATTTGTTCAATAAATTTGTTGCTTGCCTTTTAAAAAAAGTGTAAAAAGTCTAGGAGAAGATGATGGAAGAGAGCGGTGTGGCGTTACCGCTACAGCCCGACCCCGACGAGCTCACTGGAGGCATAGCCGAAGCCACCCAGCCCGCCGGGATGAAGCCCACCCAACCCCATGTATTGATACGCACGGCCTAAGGACCACTATAATCGTGTCACGTGACAATATTTACTATGAACATCATGCATTATTCAGAGTGAATAAAGACGCCTAAGCTTTATTCACTCTAAATAACGTCTGATATCCAAAGTGAATATTACCACATGGCGCAATTTTAATGGTCATCACGTTTACAACCAAAACTGAGTCCACATTTGAACATAACCCTACCCTTAAATTAATAAAACAATTATTAAATACATGAAATACTTCTTAACAAAAAGAACTTGTGAATAAAAGGGGATTTTTAAATTGAGACGATGATCTATCGGCATCCAAAGGAGGTCCATCCATGGAGGCACCACCTACTTATGGCCTTAGCCATTAATATTAATGAAAATCTAATAAAAGATTCTATAAAACAAGAAGAAGAAAAAAAGGCACCAAACAAAAAGAACAATAGCTTTTACTAAACTAATGGGGTTCACCATTAAAAACTAATTTGTAGTTAATTGTACATGTGGGAGGGGGTTTTCAATTTAACCCATAAGATAAAAGCAGGGGTATTATAGTGTCATTCTAATCATTATGCCTAAAGCTCATCTTTGGCCATATGTTGTTCATCTTGTGTCTCTGCATCTGCTTTTAAATATTTGTTAATCAGTATTGCCAAATCCTTTGCACTAGACTTTGTAGGCATCTTGATCTACAAAAACAAAACAAAAAAGTTATCCATGTCAGAATATGCAAAACCCCGTTATATTACTATCCAAAAGAGCCTTTGATGAGAGAAAGGAGTTTTCAACATATCAAGCCTTAATCGGTCAGAACCTTTTACATTCAAGCCGGGTTTTTTTTCTCCAGATTTCGGAAGCTCTTAACTCTTAAATACATCTAAAATAAGAAGTGGTAACCTAGCTTCTTAAACACCCTCTTCATTGCCACTCAAGTTCACAGATCGTCTCCTTTCTCTCAAGACGCAACCTCCAAGTTCATACGACCTCCAAATCAATCTCGACTCAAATCGAGATCAAATCCGGTCGATTTCCAAAGCAACTTAAAATCAATTCGGACATCACAAAAACAAAGTCTTTTTGTTTCAGATTTCAGCACCACGTCTTATTAATCAAAAGTGAAATAAGACTTCATACTTCAGACCTCTTAAAAAACAAACGACACCTAACACTCCCCTCCAACGGAGGCTAGACCAGTACAGATTGACCTAGAGTGGTAAACCTTGGCTCTGATACCATGTCAGAATACACAGAACCCCATCAGATTATTCTCCAAAAGAGCTCTTAAGGAGAGAAAGGAGGTTCCGACTTCCGACATATATAGAGGAAAAATGGTTCAAGACTTAAAGCCCCTGTTTGGTTTGCGGGTTGGGATTGGATTTGGAGGGATTTGAAATTAGATTCAATTTCAATCCCATGTTCGGTTTGAAAATTTTCCTAGATCTAAAATACTTGAGGTCCGTTCATTTGACGGAATGGAATGAAATGGATTAGGTTTCGTATAAGGATTTGGATTTTGGAGGATTTTAGAATCCTTTTGTGTGTCTGGTTTGTAGGATTTGGAATTGATTTGGATTCCATTATTTATAGAAAATTAAAAAAAAATACCCTTTATTTAACTGATCATTAAAAAAATAAATGTTTTTAACATATTTTAAAACATTATAATATACGAAATCCCTTTAAATCCTAGTCATCCCTTTTGGGATTTCAAATATGTTTCAGGGATTTCAATCCGGATAATCTTGCAAACCAAACACAGGATAGGAATGGATTTGAAATCCGAGTCATACCAAATCCATTCAATTCCTGCAAACCGAACACAGGATTGGAATGGATTTGAAATCCAAGTTCAACCAAATCCATTCCACTCACAGGATTTTGATTTTGAATGATTGGTAGTTCACGGGACTTCGTAGGATTTGCATGTAATAATGCTTTAAAATGTGTAAACGCGTTTGTTTTGTAATAATCAATTAATAAAAAGGTAATTTAATTATTTTTATAATTAATTATATTTTTTTAATAAATTATTCATAAAGAATGGATATCTTGCAAACCATTCTATCAGACCAAACGTCCACTAACGGAACTAATGTCATAAAGAAGCAAATCACTCACCGGATTCGACTTGTTGCTCCCGGGGTAGAACAACAGTGCCGGATAATCGTCCACCTGCGCGTCATTAACACATGAAATCAGGAAAAATTATCTTTTCCATTTTGAAACTCGCCAAGTTGTCTTAAAAATACTCACCTCCAATTTTGGGTGCTCGTTTACCGACGCGTCAATCTTCGCAAAAACCACATTTTCCAACCCCTTAAAGTGTTTTGCCAACTTCTCTACTTGTTTGCTTGTAGTTTCACAAGTCAAGCACCATGGTGTGTGTATCTTTAATTCAATCAACATCAAAAACAAAATATTCAATACCCTTTCCAATTGAGGAATGAAATAAAAAATAAAGAGATAAACATAAACATTAACATAAGCAAGATGGGTGTGGTTCCCGGTAAGAATAGTAGTTATTGTGAGAAGGGTAATCGTAATCCCTTCTTACACTAATTAAAAGTGATCAAGGGTCCAAACCCCTTCTTACACTTCTCACTTTAGCTCCTATTCTCACACGATCCCTCGTCTGCATGATGATTTGTGTAAATGAAGTGTGAAAGTGAGTAAAACCCCATTAGATTACTGTCCAAAAGAATCGGTAAGGAAAGAAAGAAGGTCCCAACATATATCGAAGAGAAATAGTGCAAGTCTAACAGATGTGGTACTCTTAACACTCCCCCTCAAACGGAGGCTAGACAGGCACAGATCGTTTAAAGTGCCGAGAGGGGGATAGACGGGTACAGATTGGCCTGAGTATTAGAGTTCCTAGACTTGTAGACCTTGGCCCTGATACTATGTGAAACCCCATTAGAGTACTCTTTATAAGGGCCATTGAGGAGATATATTGAAGAGAAATAGTCCAAGTCTAGTTGATGTAGGATCCTAACATGAAGAATGATGCTTCTAAACTACGTAAAAAGGCGTACGAACCTCTAGAATGATGTTCTTAGAGCTTTTTAGAATCAAGTCGTCAAATGTTTTCCCAACAACGGTTAGAATGTCCGCACCTTTCTGCGATTTCACAATCAAGAAGATGATTAGTTTTAAGTTTTTAACCATGTAAGATGAATAGAATGCAACACTCAGAGCCCAAAGTGATGGATTCGTTCAGTTGGGGCAGGTTCCGTTAGGAACCCAAAATTGATTAGGAACCATGGGACCGCTTACGCCTTACAGCAAGACACGTGCATGTTCATTAGGAGTTAGGAATATGAACGTGTTGTTCATCATGAATCACAAATCCATGATGAAAAACACATCCATGTTCATCATGAATGTGTGATTCATGATGAATAAGGCCTCCATATTCATCATGAATGTGTTATTGATGATGAATATTCATCCTGAAGACGGGCACCTGGCGCGCTATGGGCAGTTCCCGGGTTCCTAACAGAACTTCCCTCTCCTTCAGTACTCTCCAAATCAACTAAAACCATGGTTAGAAGTTCTTAGTATCTCACGTTATCCGGTATTGCTTGGGACTTGTAGAACGGAGGCAAAGTACCCTCTAGAAGCCTCGAGCAAAACTCCTAGAGAATAAAGAAAAACAAGTTAGATTCACTTTTCATAGAAGTAAAATTAAAAGATCAAAGTAGTACTTCTATTCTTGCCGGCGTTGGATCCGACTCTAACAAATACTTGGCGCCACTTTTGTAATCAAAGGCAGTTACCTATCAAACACAATAAAAAATCATAACATCATCAGTAAAACTTGAAATAATTTGGGGAAGCAGGATGTTTAATTGGGTTTGAAAATGTTCGTTTATAGACGAAACTAACAAGAGTGTCTTCCGATTCTTCTAGCCCAAACAAAGTTAGGAACGGCTTTGCAAGATTGTCTTCTTTAATGTCTATAAATACAAACATTATCTGCAGACACACGATAAAATCAAGAAATGTGAGGATAATATTGGGCAAAATGTATAAAAATGCAACGAAGTTTCCCTTAGTTGCTATTGAGTGTAACAAAGAATTTCTTTTTCGCAACTAATCTAACAAAGTTTCAAACTTTTCTTATTTAATGTAATAAAATTTCAAATTATACTATTTTTACCCATTTCACCATGAACCTGTTACAAGATTTACCGGTCAAAACGGATACAAAATAAGAAAAATTGGAACTTTCTTAGCAAAGATATTTCTTGGTTACATTAAATAGGAAAAGTTCAAATTTTCCTATTTTTTAAGGTTCCAAGTTGCCAACCTTTGATTTGAACTTTCTAGCAGCATCTTGAAACGGCTCTAGTAATTTCTTGAAGTCATCGGCTTCTGCAAAGACATAAACCTAAAACATAGATACGAATTATTGGGAGCTCGAAAATGCCAAAAACTACAAACACCCACATGGAAAAAAGTTTGATCTTTAACGTTGAATCATCTTCAAGATTCAACAAGTGAAAATGAACACAAAATGAACTTCTAAAGTGACGAAAACCTGAAGTCTATCGCTGGAGTAAACTTTCGCAGAATTCACTTCGGTCATAAAAGTGACCAACGGGAACTTGTTATCGTTCAGAAATTGCAGAATCTTTTCCTTCTCGAAAGCATCTTCTGCAAACCGAAAGTTCACTTAGGGGCTGATTGTTTTAAGAAAAAAAAACCTCTCAAAACCTCTTAAGTCTGAAAATTAAGAGGTTTGCAGACTTAAGACTGTTTTATTTTTTAAGATAAGGTCTGAAAACTTCTTTACCATCCTCTGAAATTTAAAGAGGTGCACCATCCCACCTCTTATTTTTTAGATGTAAAATCAGACTTAGACCTCTTAAAAAACAAACGACACCTTTTTTTTGGAAGGGTATCCGAGGCTTTTCCCCGACTCATCCCGGCAAGGTTCACCGACAGCTAAAGCATGCTGCCCTGAGTTAATCCTCAGTGGCCACAATCTAGAAAGTGACTGGATTCGAACCTAGGGTAGAAGGGTTAACAAGCCACTTCCCCCACAGGCCTTAACCAATACACCACAGCCTTGTGGTTAACAAACGACACCTTACTGTATACAATTCATGTATGTCAATTGAACGGATTTTAGACTACTGAAATATTCACTTACCATATGAAGTGTATCTTTCCGGCTCACTTTTAACAATACCAAGAAACAGTTTAGCAGACTTAACATCTGGAAATAAAATATTGGCAATTTTGGGGTTGCTCGTTTCAACAAATTGAATCTCGTTGTCGGTAGTTGCTGACTTCACAAATTCTTCATAATCGGGTCCCTAATAAATTTTAGACACGTAGAAGAATTAAATGGAAATAAAAGGAGCGATTAGATGCAATTTGAACATGTTAACATGCTATTACATCAAGACCAAGATTATATAAGAATGGTAGAAGTGAATTGGGAAGATATCATAATTTCCCAATTTAGGAGGTCATTGGCCAAATGGTATCTGGGTTACTGGTAGATCCTGGTTTACAGGAGGTCAAGCATTCAAACATAACCAAAAGGTGAGAAGTTAAAAGGTGGTGTCTATACTTCTCTTTTAGAAGTTTTCATTTTTCAACCTCTACAGCTAAAGCTGAATATGTCGTGGCAGCGAGTTGCTGTGCTCAGATTCTTTGGATGAAGAATCAACTTAGGGGTTGTTTGGTAACGGCTTAATGGACTATACAGCATGTATGGCTTATTCACTAAGCCATATATAAGTGTTCGGAGGTGACTTAATGGGCCAGAATGAGGCTTATTCACTAAGCCCAAAAAGGGAAGTCATATCCACTCGGCCCTTTTTCTTTTCTTTTTTTTACATTTTTACCTTTTCTTACACACCCAACAATCCAATGCTTCACTCTAAAACCAAGCATATTGAGATCAAACATCATTTCATAAGAGATCATGTGATGAATCATGAAAGGTGATATTGAACTTAGTTTTGTTCCCACTGATTATCAGCTCGCTTTGAAGCCAAATATTACCGTCACTTAAACTCTACGAATCAATTTTCCTTTCTTGTAATACATATAGATTTAACATTTATGCTATCTTTGGCAAACCAGCCAATATAACTATCGACTCATAAGCTAAGTGTTTGCTGAAAAGCTAGTTGTTGGCCGATAAACTAGTTATGTTTTGTAAAGATTAGTGGATAAACTAGATGATAATGTAGAATGAACTACAAGGACATTGTTCTCCATGGCCACAAAAACTTGCATATCTAACTATGATATAATAGTTCATCATCACCTTATGTAGTGTTTCAAGATCCTGCCAATGTGATTGCAAAATTTATAGTTTTTCGAGTAATTAAGAAACAAGAACACAAAAACACATACCTCAAATTCATCAAATACACCAACTGCAAACATAGAATGTTTCTTGAGGAAATCGTTTGCTTCATCAATGGAGTTGATTCTAATAATAGGCGCACCCGTCTTCTTCCTTACCCAAATCACCATTTCTTCCCTAATTCACAAAAACCCCAAAACACAACAAAATTAACAAACCCTTTTACACTATGAATTGGTTTCCGCTAACAACAATAGTTATCATGAGAAGGGTAAGAACGAATCTCCACTCACGGATCAGTCCTAATTGAAAAATCAATCATAAATACGTTTCTAAGCTGATACATGGGTTATTTTGGGACTTAGAGACTATTTATTTACCTCTTAATAGTTTCGTTAAGAGGCAACCTCTGCACTCGCTAAGAGGTGAATCTTGTTTGGCAAAAAAAAGTCTGCCACTTAATGGTTCAAAAACCCTGTGAACTTTATATCTTGGTCCTCCTTTAACCATTTAGGGGGGCCCTAATTTCATTCAGGATAATCACCAACCAACCGTATTTCATTTTACACCATATCATAAAGAGCCTCTTACTTAATGATCATGCACCAAACCATTCAGCAACTGCCAACCAACCCCTAAATCTAAACCAATTTATCCAACACTAATCACATATTTTATCCTTTTTTTTAACTCCTATTCTCACTAAATCCTTCCTCTTTACAGGATTTTCTTTCTTGAACGCTTCTAAAGCACTCGAATTTCCGAAAATTCATATACAGCTACATAAAGATCACAGAGAAATCAAGAATCTTACGCCGAAAATCCACCGGTATACGCCTGAGAACTCCCATTGACAAACAGAAGCAAAGTCGGATACCCTTTGATCCCAAGATTCGAAGCCGCTTTCGGGTACCTTTCGGCATCAATCTTCGCCATCAAAACCGGATTCTTTAACTCATTCAAAGCACCAGCAGCCTCTGCAAACCTAGGCATGAGTTCAGCACTCCTAACGCACCAAGGCGCATAACCCAGAACCAAAACATACTCATTTCCATCGATCGCCATTTGGGTGTTGTCATTGTTGAGCTCAAGAACTATCCTCTGAGCTTTGGTCAACACCTCCGCCTCAGACGACGGTTTACGGTGGTGGGTTCCATCGCCTCCGGCTGACGATTGTTGTTGCTGTTGTTCTTCTTCTAAATCTAGTGCTATGAGATCATCAATGTCGTCGGAATCTTCGGTGGCTTTTGAAGTGAAATTGAGGGAAAGGAGAAGGATTAGTGTGAGATAGATGGTGAATTTTGAAGTGGGCATGATTTGAGAGTTTGGGGGATTTAAGATCTGTATTGATTTGAGAGTGAAGATTGTTAAGTAAGGAGATCTGTGTGTGGAATTGAAAGGAGAATTGATTTATGTGAAAGAAAGAAAGAAAGAAAAATGGCGGAGTAGGGAAGAAGGTGGGGAAGCTTATGTTTCCGGGCGACGTGCAGTGAGTAACGGGATTCCTGTTTTGGATTGTCCCCTTTTTCCTTTTTCTTTCACGCCTTGTGTATGAGAGTCAATGCATATATGCAGGAAAGTTCAAATGTCATCCACTTTTTGATTGTAAATGCGAGGACAGCCGAATGCGTGATACATGGCATCTTTGAGTGTGGTCCTCCCTTTAATTCAATGCCCTCCTATGAATCACGCCTAGTCATCCGTCGTGGAGCTGATGTGGAGCCTACTCATCCCCACGTGTCGCTCTCTCAGTTGTCCTCACGTTCACAACCAAAAGTAGTTCACATTTGAACCCACCCCTACATATATATATATATA